>PVIU01001654.1:0-202434 GCA_004026605.1 Ondatra zibethicus
CCCTTCCCTTTTCCTGCTGTCTGAGAGCTGGAGCAAAAACTGTGAAAGGGCAGCTCATCCCCAGCATGCAGCACCGCTGCCCCATGTCAGCAGTGCGCATTCGTGGACATAAATCTCCCTGTGGAGGTGGAGAGGTGACATGCTTCATGGGAATGCTATCATGGGGTAATCAAAGCACATACTTCTGGCTGTCATTTTCTCAGTTGAAAATACTGTCCCCAACGTGTGGCTCTGAGATGGGGACGTTTAGTATTTTTTGTGACATAAAACCACTATGCTTCTTCTATTTATCATCAGAAGCATATTTTAATTTTTCAAAGGTCCTTTAAATTTGTTTTCTATTTAGCTGTAGTATATGTGCCTGTTTTTCTGTGTGTGCATCATATGAGTTCAGATACCCAAGAGGGTGTTGAATTCCCTGGAACTAGAATTACAGATGCTGTAATGGATGTGGGGAAACAAACCCAGGTCCTTGCAAGAGTAGTGCATGCTCTTAATCTCAGCTATTTTTCCAGCCCATTGAAAGAAAAAAAATTTAAAGGACATGTGCCGTTCTTTATTCCTAAAGGCACACCTTAAGAGAACCATTGCTTTGAGCAATTTTCTCCTATTCTGTAAAGATGATGGATTTACATTCAGATCACCAGCCCTTTTAAATTCAGTATGAAGCTGTTACTTCATATAAATAATAAATGGTATCATCTAATGCAGAACTTGTTTATATTTTTTTTATTTTGTTTGATTTTACTACTCATTTTACACTAAAAGTAATATTAAAAAAATAATTACCTAAGTACCTAAAACTTCAAGGACTTCTTGGCTACAGGGAACATTGTTCACATTTACAATTTATATCCTTACTCACCACATTGTGGTGATTTTTGCAATAGAGGATGAGTTAAAATGAAAGGTTTTAGTAATGATAAATTGACTTTAAGTAGGGCATGGCAAAATAAAGCTGATGGAAAGGATGGATCATGGCCAGGAGGAACAAGAAAGAGAGAGAGAGAGAGAGAGAGAGAGAGAGAGAGAGAGAGAGAGAGAGAGAGAATGGAGCAGGTAATGGAGTTGAAATCAGAGTTAGCAAATACTCCCTAACTCCTGAAATCAGGGTTAGCAAATATTCCCTAATTCCTGAATTTGTCAGAATTTCACAGTTAAGCACTTTAGCTGTCCTTATTTTGTAAACAGAAATAAATGAATCAATGATTTCTGGCTTGGTCTAGGAAGGAGTTTATATTCTAGAAACATTCTGGAACTATTTATGCTAGTTCAGCCTTGTTCACAGGGTAAAGAGCCAAGCAGGCATCTTCAGAAAAGGACCAGGGCTATGGTGCCAGATTTTACCAAAGTCTAATTTGGAGAGATCAGTGAGTTTACTGGGTTTTCTTGCAGACCACAGCTAGGGGGCTAATTACAGGAATATAGCAGCAACTCTGCAAAGTTCTGCCCCATCATGGATGGTGACCTCACAGAATCTGCATCATAAGGCCTGGTTTTTAATAAGCCTTTTACTTCTAGATCACTTGCTGCTGGTGTGGGTGATGGAGTGGAGATAAAAAGCTAAATCCCAGGCACGGGTCTCCTGATCCTCCCCAGGGAATGTCAACAGCTTCCTTATCGTTGGTACCTCTGTATTGTTCTATTTGAGTGGCAATGGCTACAGGACAAAGTCCAAGATGCATCTTCTCAAGACCTAAGGCAAAAGTACCACACGATATTTGCAAGGATTGATTTACTTGATAATGCTCTTGTACATTGTAAAGATTTGTCACATATTGGTTTAATAAAATGCTGATTGGCCAATAACCAGGCAGGAAGTATAGGCAGGATGATCAGGTGAGGAGAATTCTGGGAAGAGGAAGGCAGAGATGCAGCCACCAGTCAGACACAGAGGAAGCAAGAAGAGAATGCCCCACTGATGAAAGGTACCAAGCTACAAGGCTAAATATAGGTAAGAATTAAAGAATTATGGGTTAATTTAAGTTGCAAGAGCTAGTTAATAATAAGCCTGAGATAATAGGCCAAATGGCTTAAAATTAGTACAGGCCTCTGTGTGTTTCTTTGGGATTGAATAGCTACAGGACTGGACAGAACAGAAACTTCTATCTACAATTTACTTTTTGGAAGGTCTTCCCTGTGTCCTGGCAAGGCTGTCTCCTTGTGACGCAATATTCAAACACCACATGTCTCATGTCTTTCTTCTCCTTGTGATAACATCAAATATTTTGGGTGGATGAATGAATGTTTGTACAAAATCATAGCCAAGGAGGCTAGCGGGCATCAGATATGGAAACAGTAGTAGAAATTTTTGTTTTCAGTATTAAAAAATTCACTCTGCTCACTGAGATGGCCTTGTATAGGGAAAAAAAAACTTAGTTATTAGAGAGAAATAGTTCTTTGATTTAAAGTTTGGTTTTGCCACTCACTGGGTGGATAACCTTACCTTTTCCCTAAAATGGAAATGATAACAATAATAAGGGGAAGATTAAGCTTTTAAATAATCATATAACTTTTTCTTTCATGGTACTGACTCAACATATCCTAAAGATTTGGTAGGGTTGATGCCTGTCGTTTTCTGCTAGGTCGACAGTTATGCCCATCTACTCTAGGCTGCGCTACACCAATAGCACCCACTGCTTCTACCCACACAGAACCCTTTGCACTCTCATTTGATAGTTCACTGCTCCATCATACTCAAGGTCCTCAGAAAGGACTAGGCTCTAGCTGGAAGTCCTTCCTTCAGTACAGCTGATGATGCAGGGGTAACCGTCTCTCATTCTATGAGTAACATTGGTCTCTAGTGAACACATTTGCCCAGATGAGAGAATTAGATGCATCCACACAGAGGAAAGGGGTGCCAAACGGAATGGAAAAGCACTTATGCCCCAGACTGAAGTCACACACACTGAAGACACTGTGTGTCTGCATCACACAGTCAATACGTTGTTTTGTTTATACTAGCTCGAGTTTATTTTTCTGAAGCTTGTCATTGAAGGAATGTTTTCTAATCACACAGGTGAAGGCCAAAAAGGTGTTTTCTGAAATCCAATGAGTAAATAAAATACGTTCAGAATTAAATGAGTTCTAGTGAAGGGGGCACTCAGGTTATGAGGAATGAAAAAAAAAGATAAAGAAAAAGAAAAAAAGCTCTGTTTTTAAGAGGGTTAATCTTGAAATGGTCAATATTACTTCCTGGCTCTGGAAAACAAAAGCAGACTGGTGAAGTAGGGACGAGGTATCTGTGCAAAGCCACAGGGAAAAAGTTAAGGAAGAAATTGACTACATTTTTAAGAAACAAGCAAGAGGAGAAGGTACTTCTGGAAGTAGAAAGATAATTGCCTTCCTGTACACAGGAACTCTATGTGGATCAAGTAGGGCAGACTGATAGCAAGTCATTACTGACAAAGGCACCTAATTTTTTTCTTACCAAGGAGTACCTACATTTAAAAATCTTTCTTGAAGAGAGATACATTACAATGTTTTCTTATAAAAAGAGAATAGTGTGCAACACTTTTGCTATTTTCTTCACAATCATAAATAACCATCCTGTCAAATATTATATATAGTTACATAAATAGCCATATATAGATATATGTATATACACAAACAAGTGTGCGTGCATGCATGCACACACACAAACTTCTGTTTAAAGTAGACTCAGGGAAATTAGGAAGTTATGTCTTACTCCCAATTGCTTTCTGCTAGTTCAACATAAATATCATTGTTATAGTTTGAACAAAGCATGTGGCATCTCCCCCACAGTGCATGCTTTAGATAATTTGGTCCCAGTTGGTGGTGCTGTCTGGAAGTGAAGAGTCTGCCAAGTGGGTACTAGCTGACAGAAGGAGGACACTAAGGTTGGACTTTTGAATGTTATACTTGCTTCTGGCTTGGGTCTGGCTCTATGATCTGATTGCCAAGAAGGAAGGAGGTGCCACCTCAAACTCCTACTACACCTCCATGATGCACTGTGTCCCCATCACCGTGATTTAAACTTTTCTCTTAAGTTATTCATGTGTAGCATTTTGCCAGAGCAATACAAAAGTAACTATATCAGTAATGTAATTCAATGCACCTCCGTGGAGAGCTTTTTATGCAACAACATTTTGATAAATACAAGAGGGGACACTAAGGTCAGCTAATCCCTCAACTCAAAGAACTGATATTACAGTAAAGAAAGTAAGTGATGAATAACAATAACTTATCATCTAGAAGAAAAACTGACAGCTATAATTAATATAAAATGTTGGACGAGGGGCTGCTCAATCATTTAAGTCTGGATAGTGGCTCTAAAATTTGAGTGTGAGAAAGAATGAGTCACTGCAAAAGCTTGTTACAACCCAGGCAGTGGGTCACACTCAAGAGGTTTTCAGAAGCTTTCAGAGACACTACCATTGCTGATCTGGGGACTGTCCTTTAAAGAACTTCTGATTTAGGAGCTGGTCTTCAATTCTGGCTGAACATTAAACTCCTAGGCATCTTTTGAAACGTCTGCTACCCAGGATTCATTCCAAGTCTATAATGAAGGAATACAAAGAAGACTGAAGCAGTGTGAGAAGATGAATCATAAGCACAGCTCACTTAGGAGTTGGGAAGCAGAGAAGGCAGATGCTAATGAAGGATGAGGAGTCAAGAGAGGGCAAGTATGAGGCACAATTAGGAAGGAGAACATGATTGACGCATCTGCAGGAAAAGGAAACGTAGAGCTAGGTCATGTACAAACTTCATGGCCAAACTAAGGAGCTTGCTATTTCCCTTGGAGACAACAGGAAATCATGAAAGGCCTTCAAATAGGAGGGTGGCATGGTCTGGAAGCAAAACACCGAGTGGATGAAAACAAGACTGGTGCTTTGAGACAGAGTTAAATAAGATGCTTCAGCAATGGTCCATTTTCTTAAAATGAGTCCACGGATGCATGCTCAAGCCTGTGTGTTCTACAGAGATGCTTCAATTTTGTATATAGTTCAAAAACAACCTAGGAATATATCTCTCCACTGGGAAGGCCAAATTCTCCGCTAACAATCATCAATGGAAAGATTTTCTCAAGACTGAACTTAAGCTTCCTAAGCCAATGCTTCTTAGTATGGGAATTAGGAACAAATTGATTATGGATTTAAGGTTAACATTTTTCTTTTCTATGAAAGGAGTTAGTACATTTTGTAGCTCTGAGGAACAGTGATGTAAACAAAGGAAACAAAACTGAAATAGAATAAGCCAACTGAAAATGAATCATCAGAATCTCAGATTGGATTTACTAAGGAAGAGGAAATAAATAATTGAAAAAATAGGAACTTAAATTTTCCTAACGATGATAAATGATGGATGAAGCAGAGAGCACTGGAGAAGGGACAGGTGTGTATCACTAGAGAAAGAAAACCACCAGGACCAACAACACCCCCTGCTGGTCATTTTGGGAATTAATTTAATCTTCAAACTTCAGAGTAGTTACAGTGTATATTTGTGTGTGTGTGTGTGTGTGTGTGTGTGTGTGTGTGTGTGTGTGTGTGTGTGTGTGTGTCAGGGAGGCACAATATCATTTTTGAGTTACAAAGGCTCAAGCTAGGACAATTATTTTTCCTTTAAAAATAAATGCTAAGCAAAATAAGCCAGACTCATAAAGCTAGGCACCACACTGTCTTATAGGATGACACTATAAATGTGTAATTCTCTCTTGTGTCCTCACTCTCTCCCTCCCAGCACACACGTACATGTGTGTGGGGTGGGGTGGGGGTGTGTGAAATCATGAAATTATAAATAGGATCATGAGAGGGGAGGAAGAGATCTCAAGAAAGGGTAGGGATAAGGAAAACACAGTAATGGAATGCAGGAGGCATGCAAGTAGAGGAGGGAAGAGTTTAGCTGGAAGGATGGGGATCAGTCAAAGGAGGGCAGAGAGAAGAGGGGCATAGAAAGAGGACCCCAGGTAAAGAGAATGAATAAGAATAAAGTATAGTGCCATATGTATACATGAAAATACTATAATGAAATACATTATTTTGTATGTTAACTTTCAAAGTGTTTTAAAAAGTTTAATTTGTCAAGTAATTTTACAAGTGATCTGTCAACCAGTGAGAGAGAGAGAGAGAGAGAGAGAGAGAGAGAGAGAGAGAGAGAGATCTTCTAATAATTGCCGAAAATAAAAGCTTCTAAGTTACAATGCAGTTTCCTTCCGCTGGTTATAAGTCATTTTCCTTGCTATTATATTATCAAGGAAATCTGTGGTTCCCCTTTTGGAGTCTTAGTCTAATTAACAAGAGAATTTTCGAGTGGCCATAGAAGGAATCTTGAGGATCATTTTATTAGAGTCTGGGAGGAGAAACAGTAGGACCAGCAAGGTATAAATCTCAGAAGCTGCACAGAGTAGGGAGATGGTGAAGAGGAAGAAAAAGTCACTCCATTTTGAGTTTGGGTCCAAGAAAGCCCTCATGCTTAGCAACGCAGCTGCGTAGTGGAAAAGGAGGAGACAGGGGCACCTTCCAACACAGGTGAAAAAGCCCTGAGCAAGCTTAGCCTTTTGACTAGGATCTAAAAGGAGGGAAACCAAAAACAGTCAGGGTTAGCAGTGTGGCGTGGGGCGCAAAGGGCTTCTCTGCAGCGTAAGTGCATCAACTCAATGGGGAGAGAATTATTCCTCCTGTCTCCTCAGCACAGCTTCAGCTTCCGTGTTCTAGTCAGGTGACTGTCAGGCCCAGCTGCAGAAGACAGTAGTGTACAATGTTCTAATCTTAGGGCCAATGAGAAGGCCAAGTACCCAGGCAGGACCTGAGCTAGAAAGCAGATTCTATTCTTTGAATCAAGAGGAAGTAGCTTTCCTTTAGTGAGTCTCAACTAATCCCTGATATCACCACTCTACCATATATTATTTTAAATCCTGAGGAGAGGGAAGCTGACTTTTTCTTTTTGTGGTGTTACCAGGGAAATAGGTTAGGTTCAAAGCCAACCATGAGGGAAGAGTCCATCCTCAAAGGCTTCCAACTCTGCTAATATCTATAATAACAACACAGTCACAGCATAGTAAGAATATAATATTAAAAGTCAAGTGTTATTTACTTGAATATATTTTCCAAAAGTATGCATATAGCAATCATATCTTCATACGGAAGATATGCAAGGGGCCAGCTGTTTAGTGGCACGTGAAAGAAATTATTTTCCCAGCAATTCAATGACCCTTTCTGTAGATGTCGCCATAACATAAAACAATGAAATTTCCCCTGGAAATAATCTGCTATACTTAAATCATATCCCTTCATTTTCTCTAGAAATTAAAACTTCATCACACAATATTCTAAAATTTCTTTTCTGATTCATTTTCATGGGGCATAGCCATTAGGGTATGTGAGACATTAAACATTATAAACACCAATGGAAATATCAATAATCTAAGCTAATGAAAATGTTACAAATCCTGCCCATGTGGCCAAAATGGACAACCTAATAGGAAAAGCAAGACTAAGTCAATAAGACTGTAGGTTACATACCTGAGCTTCTGATTGTACTGTCTGACCTTTTCCAGGGAGGCGGCATTTATCTGGGCTTGAAACTGTTCCACCGAAACATTGTCTCTATAGCAATATCCTTCCATGCTCTCCAAGGCTGCAGAAACAAGTTAACCGTTCACACAGAATCTTGCAACTCAGTCTCTGTACTTGACTCTAACCCTGCTGATTTCTAACAGCTACACCAGAGTGTGGAGTATGAACACATATGCAACAGATGCCTCCAAAAATGAATGAAAATGTGCCCTGTGCTCTCGAAGTATTTATCAAGCAGTTGGTGAAATTTGTTTTCTTGTTAAGTAGGCAAAGGAAATTTCTGGTTTAGACTATCTTCTATTTTTGAAACATTTTGAATACATTGTAGAAGACTAGAAAATGCTACCCCAAATTGAAGGATTATTTATTTTCAGTTGATTATTTTGAGAAACTGCAGACCCAAGAAGTATTCGGAAAACAAAGTAAAACTTTAAGTCTTCTGTAAGGGGAATTTGCATCCAAAACGGAAGCCTGAAGTGCATATCCATACCTGTACTGAGGGGTGGGGGTGGAATGAGGGGGTAGGAGTGGGGGTGGAGGGAGGGGGTGAAAATCTGCATTTGCATGCACATCCCCTGTTCTGCCCCATGAAGAGAAAGGGGCGAAATCCTAAGAGCTTCTGATCCCTGCATAAGTCACAGGGATAAATTCACACAACAATGCCATCCTTGTTTCCTTGTCACCCTTACAATCAGACCTTTCTCCCAATTTGTTTCCACGGACATGCATGCAATAGTCTTTTCCTCCATGGGATGCGTTCCACGTCAGACCTGCAGTAGATGCTGAAACCAGGGTTTCTACTGGAGACTGTTTGGATTTTCACAGCACACACACACACTTTCCATTTTCACTAAGCACTTACGTACTGTGGCTTTAACTCCTGCAGTGTGATAGCAGAAGCACAAGAATTCTTCACCCTCACAATGACAGGAGCAGAGGAGCTTAGTCTTACTCTGCATCTTACTCAGTCGAGAGTGTTAACCTTTTCCCAGGAAGGTAGCATTCTATGCCTCTCTTTAGCACATCCCAATTGCCAGTATCATTATTTTTGCATGTTGGGATGATTACTCCTTAAAATCAGGGTTAGTTGAGACTGAACACTGAGACCCTGTATAGTCAATGACCTCATACCTAAGGTCCGCTGAGAGGCTGTTGGGTAGGAGGCTCACACAAGCATGGAGATGCCGCTCAAAGGCTAATCATTTATGCTCTGGTTAGACAAACATCTCACTATTCAGAATGGTGTACAATTGAAACCATGCATCACTTATTTCTAGAACTTTCTATTTAATGTTTTCAGACGGTGGTTGTTGGCTGATACGGAAAAACACAGCAAGTGATCCCTCAGAGAAAGGGGAGAGTAGCTATGCTTAGGGTCGGAGCTGAGGAAGGACCCCTGCTACTGGCCTGACTCACTGTATTTTCTGTTGCTTTGGCTCTCCTTTGCCTTTGCCTCATATAGCAACTTCCTCTAATGTCACTCCTTCTCTAGTTACGTCAGATTCTAGGAATGACAGGACTGATCAACAGCCATCTTTATGATAAGGGATCAAACTTCCCTGAAGGAAGAAGCCGTGGAGGACAGGAGCCCCCATGATGAAATCACTTCCGCAGCCCTTGTTACACTTCTGCGGCTGTAACACAAGACCCTGACAAAAGCAACTTAAAAAAAAAAAAAGAGCTATTCAGCTTATAGTTCCAAAGGGGACATAGGCCGTGATGGCAGGGAGGCAGCAGAAACATAAGGCAGGCCTGGCACTCAGGAGGCATGAGGCTGTCCTGTCAGTCAAGAAGCAGAGTGTTCAATCACATTTCAACCACACACAGGAAGCCAAGAGGGAGAACAGGAAGTCCTGCTGGGGTATAAAGAACCCCTACTCCGGGTGACACATCTCCTCTAGCAAGTACCCCTTCCTAAAGCAATGGTTCTCAACTGTCCTAATGCTTTTTAACATAGTTTCTCACGGTTAGTGACCACCAACCATAAAACTCTTTTTATTACTGCTGCCCCATAACTGTAATGTTGCTACTGCTGTGAATTGTAATGCAAATATTTTTGGAGATCCTAGTTTTCCAAAGGGGCTGTGACGCACAGGTTGAAAACCACTATCCTAAAGAGTTCATAACTGCCCCTAACTGGGAACCATGTGCCCAAACACATGAGACCATGGGGAACATACGGGAACACACGAGTCTATGGGGGCCACAACATTTCCCAGACAATGGCACTTACCCACTCTTAGTTAGCCCCACTTGGGAAGCAGAGTACTCATCTTGAGCGGTAACAATGATGGCTCCTCTGGAAGCCCTTGCCCGCTATCACATACATGTCATCTACGCGTGCGTTAGCTGGCTCATTTGTTTCCTATCTACAAAATCTCAAACTTCCTATCAGACCCTTAAGACAGACTCAGGGCCAGTGCTGAGCTTTACCTGTACTTCCATACATGGCTACAGTGACACAAGCTCCTTTTTCTGCCATCGCCACTGCTTGTCTTTGTTCGGGGCAGTAACATGGGGAGAATCCATGGCACCCTCAGAGGTGGTGTTTTTACACTGATACTCGAGTAACAAAGCCATCTCCTTGTTTGTTCTCTTTTGGCATCTTCCGTGTCCATCTGTGCTATACAGGACTTCTTTCATTTGTCTTGGCCTTAATGGTCTGTCTTTGCTACTGGGATCTTTTCCAACTAACAATAGCAATGACGAAGGTCTAAATTCACATGACCGAATATGGACTTTCTTCTTTTCCAACTGTAAACCTGCAGTTATCTGGGAATCTCCCATATGCAAGACAATAAACACCATTTACAATAAAAACTGTATCTTAAATCCCATGGGCAGTCTTTCTACCCATGTGTGTTGGAGTGTTGTAAGGGTCAGCTTCACACAATCTAGAATCTCCCAGAAAACTGGTTTCAATACAAACTGCCCAAGTTAGGGTGCCCTGTAGAGATGTCTGTAGTAACTGTTTTGTTCGTGCTCCTAATGTAGGAACCACAGCCTGAAAGTGGGCAGCATCGTTCCCTGGGTTTGTATGAAAGGAAAGAGAATGAGCTGTGTGGTAGGCTGCTCCTCGTTCATTTCTCTCTGCTCTCAATGTTGGATATGGCTAGCTGCTCCTAGTGCCTGTTCTGACTCCCCTCAATGAGGGGCTGGAACCCATAGCTGTAAGCTTCAAGTTCATGCCTTGACTTCCCCAATGATGGCACTGCAAACCGAAAAAAAACCCTTTCTTTCCTAGAGTTGCTCCTGTCCACACATTGATCATAGTAACAGAACTGAAACTAGTACATCACAGACTCTCGTCCAGGCGCCTCAGGATCTCACTCACCAAAGGATAGAGGAATTGCCTAGAAACACTTGTAGCAGTAAATTCCCGAAATCACCATAATCTTTTACGTGACCCTTCTGAAGACACACTCGGCCCTCTTACGAAGGCTTCACAGAAGCTTGACTAAATCCTTCTCCTTCTATCGCTGTCCACACTTAAATCTATGTTAACCATCTAAATAAGCCTGTTAGGAATTCTGGCATCTCTTGGGTAAAGGTCCCCAAATGTTATCTCTTAGTCGGCTGTAAGTAGTAGCACAGAGATGTATCTCTGGCCCATGTCCTTCCCCCACAGACACTAGTGAAATGGTGAGTTTCCTTGACTGCTGTTGAACAGCTTTACTCTCTGCTCCTAGCTTGTACATTACCTTGTTTCTTGGAGAAAGTCAAAAGCCCCACATGATGTTTAATGACTATAACTAGGTCTGTAAACAGGTTTTCCTCTAGAGTTATCAACATCCATTCCTGAGCCAGATGGAACAATCATGGCTTCCCGCGAAGACATCCCTGTAAGGTCTATTTACCACAACATCCAAAGCCATTCTCTTGTCATCAAGAGATTGGCCAGCGACCCTATTGAGGAGAACTGACTTTAGGGTAACACCAAGAAAAGTAAGCCTTACTAAGCAGAACATTTTAAAGCCTAAATGTATCAAGAATGGCCATTTCCATGCACGCTATTCTCCAGATCCCTCCTGAAAGTACTACTCCCATACCATACTTCCTTACTTTAACTACTTTCTATGAAGCTAGCAGCCTCAACTCCAGCAGCTCCGCAGACCTCCTCCTCGATTGCTTGATGTTCAACCTCAGCTTGTCTCCTTGTGAAAGCATTCAGCCCTACATTCTCCTAGTATACGTAGCGTGTTTTTTTTAAATCAAAAGTGCTTTCAAAACTTACTAAGGCAGTGGTTCTCGATCTATGGATCGCCACCCCAACATGAGTGGCATATCATTTATCCTGTATACCAGACATTTACATTGTGATTCATAAAGGTAACAAAATTATAGTGATAAATTGGCATGGTGAAATATAGCACGAGGAACTGTATTAAAGGGTCGTAGCATTGGGAAGGTTGAGAACCCCTGCTCTAAGGTAAAGACAAATTGAAACTACACAGGTCCACATGTACTAATCACGCCTTTGTAACATTCTAAAGAAGCATAAGAAGACAATGATGTAGAGATGGTTTCCAGGGATACACAAAGGGAAATTCGCCATGCAAGCTCTGGGGCTGCCCAACACCCACTAATGGCAATACTGCAAAGGCTGGTGATGTGGTCCAGGTAGGGAACTCATAGTGAGCATTTTAGGTTATTATCTTTTTCTTTCCATCCTTTTCTTTTCAGGCACGCTAGAGAACATGCAGACTATAGTTTAGACTCATTATAAGTTGTTTTTTTTTTAAGTGAAGAAATTTGGTCTAAGAAAAGGAAATATCTCCACGGCATCAGCCTGTGCTATCCAGCTCTGAAATGGGAAAAACTACTGCAGTTTGCTGAATGATTTTACTCTTTGACCATTTTGCTCTTACTGGGTGTTCATGTAAGGCTCATCATAAATTAGGTTAGGCTCTTTGCCTCTGAGATGCAAACTTTCTATCTTTTTTTTATTATGAATTGTTGGATAAATACAGATTTTAGGTGCAGGATTGTTTTGTGCAACGGAGAAAAATAATAGAACAATAATCTAATCCTGGTACATGATAAATAATCTAAACAAACACTATAAATCATTTCATTGTTACATTTATTTTTATATATGGTTATACCTTTGTTTATACTATTTTCATTGAATGAAAATTAGGACATGACCATCCTGGCATGATTGAGAAGGTTTATATTGTAGATTTGAGGAAGAAAAGAGCCAGAGGCATCTAGAGCAGTCTTCACTGAACGTGGTCCTCAGAATAGACCAGGGCATGGATAGGGCGGGGACGAGAGTTGGAGACAAAGAGAAAAGTTTGAGGACCAAGAGCACCCAGAGAGCACATAGGCAAAACGGCTGAGCTATATAGGAAAGAGAAGCTGGGAGGAAAGAAGTGAGGTGCAGGGACCGGGAAGTTCAGGGTGGACTAGGGAGTGAGACGTGCTAGAGGAGCCAGTCCTGGACCAGGTACTTTTCAGTGCAGGGAGAGACTGGCAGTTTGTTATATTAATAGGTCCCTCAGTCAGCCATTTGTCCTGGGTTTCTTTGGGACTTAACACTCAAAATGTCCTTATAAATTTGTATGTTGTTTGGTTGGTAGCAAATTGGTTTCTAAGAGCATGTTTGCATAAATTAAAAACGTTAAATTAGCGTGAATTATTGCGTGGTGTAACTGGAGTTTTAAGGTAACATGGCTGGCTCTAGTTTCCAAACAGGCTATGTTCAGCCACCAATCCCACTACACCTGTTAAAGATATGATTGATGGGGAGGAACAATGGGGTAGATTGATCAGTGTGCCTCAGGTGGAATGGACAAATGGAATCCATTTATCTCAAATCCATCTTTGGGTTAGTGACATGCGCTTTAGACTGGACTGAAACGAGAGACAATAAAAACATATGGTTTGGCAGTCTTGGGTCAGGCAGTAAGGTCTGATCAATGCTATCTCAGTTCTGGTTCTAAACTATGGTTTAAAGAAGTTCTCCCTGCTTAAGCAGACAGGTTGGTCCTCAGAAGATGGCTATTTATATTCCAGGGTGCAGCCTCACCAGGATGCATGACTGCCATCACCTGGTGGTCCTGCTACACTCTGTTGTTCCAAGGTTTGCGACCACAACTTACCCTGTGCTGTCAGCTTGACAGAAGGGTAAATTAACTAGGCAGACATTTTTACATGATTGACAAGCTTACATAGAGAGGCAAACAGGCAACCCAAGGGGAGGGAGACAGGCAGGGGATGAAGGCAGAGATGCTGGAACTTCTTTCATGCCTTTGTTGCCTTGTGGAACCAAAAGAGAAGCCAATGCTTTCTTTAAAAGGCACCTTCTGAGTAGCCTCTATTATAGGAATTAAATTGCTAATAGACTTAAATGAGTTTGTAAAAGGAAATTAAAAATGTCACCTGGGATGTTAACATGTTTGGCCTGTGTTCTATATGAAGTTTCTGGGCTCTTAAGTTTTTAAAGGAAAATAAGACAGAAAGGGGCCCACAGTTAAGAAAAAAAGGATAGAAAGTTCTCGACATCATGAGAGTGCAAAGTGGTGGAAGAATACAAAATGAATAGATTTTGGCAAAGAAGGTTAATCAAAAAAGGTTTTGAGCTGGGTGGTGGTGGTGCACACATTTAAATGAGTTCGAGGCCAGCCTGGTCTACAAAGTAAGCTCGAGGATAGCCAAGGTTACAAAGAGAAATCCTGTCTTAAAAACTTAAAAAAGTGTCGGCCGGTGGTAGCATACACCTTTAATCCTAGCACTCCAGAGGCAGAGGCAGAGGGATCTCTGTGAGTTCAAGGACAGCCTAGTCTACAAGAGCTAGTTCTAGGACAGGCTCCAAAGCTACAGAGAAACCCTATCTTGAGGAAACAAAAATCAAAACAAAAAAGAATAGAAAAGAAAAAAAACAGAAAAAAAAAGTTTGTTCCAAAGGGAAAGGACCATTTCATAGGAAAGAGAAGAAATAAATATGAAAGCAGAAGGTTTAAGACTGTCTCACAGAAAGGGTTGAGTCACAGAATATTGATAAAAATGAAACTTAAAGATAACATTTACATGATTACACTAAATATAATTAAAATATTTTGATTTTTCCTAGGGTCAGATTTTTTAGGTCCTTATTTAATCAATCTTCTCTCAACAATTAAAGGAAGTTTTAAAATGGATGATGCTGATGATAAAATATAGTCAGTAACCAGTCTCCCCAGTCAGATAGCCCTAAATCAGTTTTTAAATTTGGCTTTTGGAGATTTGAAGAACTGAACACAAGAATGACAGCCGAACAGGCCACAGTGGTAGCCTTACCTATGGGGGATGGTGAATCTTTCAATCAGGAAAGATTCTGCCCCTCTAAAAATCCTAGGTTGAAGAGGACTCCAAACAGTTCCCAGGGAACTGAAAGAAAGACTGTCTGAAACTGGGTCTAAGGACTAGGGTAAAGAGGGCTGGCACTGGAAATAAGAGTATCCCATCCCAAAGAGGAGGGGGTGGTCTTTACCTCTAATACTGGCTGTCCTGAAGGACTGAAGCTGCTCAAGGACTCTCAGAGAAAATCCCCTCAAGTGACTACAAACATCCATCAAGAAGCCCAGAATAACTCTTGACACGGCAGGTATCATTAAAATACTTCTTTGTTTTTGAAAACAGGGGCTCCCTTCTTGCCTTTCCTTGAAAACTACAGCCTTTTCTAAAGTGCTTGTCATAATCAGTGCTGACGGGAACCCCCAAACTATAAGATCCAGTGTACCTTTAACATGAAGACTGTGAGATGCAATTTTTCTCTCAAACTTTATTTCTTCCTGAAGTTCTAATCTTTTTGTTATGAAGAGATCGGAAACCCTCTGCAGGGTCTTTTGTTACCTTGTTGATCTGTATGTAACACTCCCTTGACAGGTATAAAACCCAATGGGAAATATTGATTAGTCCAAGGTCTAAAGGCTATTAATCAAACGTCAATAGACTCATTCAATAGGTTCAAATATCTGTATTTATTAACTCAAAAATTCCAAACGAAATTTCTTGGCTTACTGTCCTCAAATTAAGGACATATTGCATCTTAGATAAGAGTATCTATCTTTGAATGGACTGATGTCCACAGCATGGCGACTGCCCAGTGGCCCTGTACAGTGTTGCCGTGAAGATTCAGAGTTTATGTGACCTGTCAGAAAATACAGCAATTAAAGAATTAAAGTCACTGATTTGAAAAAGTTACCTCAAAGAAGAAAAAAGATAGAGAAATGTGTGGACGCTATAAGATTACAGTGGAGGGATGGGTCTGAAATAGGTTTCTCGTAAAGAAGGTTAAAAGAAAAGACACTCCTTCTAGATTTAAAAAAAACAAAGTTTGTCCCTGAAGGAAGAGACTATTCCAAGGTAAAGAGAAAAGTGAAGAAAACAGAAAACTTGAGCCTGTCTCACAGAAAGGGCTAAGTCACAAAAAGGCTGACAAAAAATGAAGCTTAAAGGTAACAAATATATTAAAGGCCTGGGCTCAGGAGACCACTTCCTAAATATAACCCTAGTAGCACAGACACTGAGAACAACAATTAATAAATGAGACCTCTGAAACTGAGAAGATTCTGTAAAGCAAAGGACACAGTTACTAAGACAAAGCAGCAGCCTATAGGATGAAAAAAGATCTTCACTAATCCCACATTGGACAGAGAACTGGTCTCCAAAATATATAAAGAACTTAAGAAACTAGACATCAAATTACTAAATAATCCAATCAAAAAAATGGGGTACAGATCTAAACAGAATTCTCAACAGAAGAATTGCAAGCAGCTGAGAGACACTTAAGGAATTGCTCAACATCCTTTGCCATAAGGGAAATGCAAATCAAAATGACTCTGAGATACCATCTTACACCTGTCAGAATGGCTAAGATAAAAACACCAATGATAGTTTATACTGGAGAGGATGTTAAATAAGGGAAACAGTCCTCAATTGCTGGTGGGAATGCAAACTTGTACAACCACTCTGGAAATCAGTGTGGTGATTTCTCAGAAAATTTGGAATCAACCTACCTTAGGATCCAGCAATACCACTTTTGGTCATATAGCCAAAAGATGCACACTCATACCACAAGGACATTTGCTCAACTGTGTTCACAGCAGCATTATTCACAATAGCCAGAACATGAAAACAATCTAGATGCCCCTCAACAGAAGAATGGATAAAGAAAATGTGGTACATTTACACAGTGGAGTACTACTCAGTGGTAAAAATAAATGACATCTTGAAATTTGCATGCAAATGGATGGATATAGAAAAATCCTCCTGGGTGAGGTAACCCAGACCCAGATAGACAAACATAGTATGTATTCATTCATAAGTGGATATTAGACATAAAGCAAAGGATAACCAGCCTATAGTCCGTGATCCCAGAGAAGCTAGGTAACGAGGAGACCCCTAAGAGTGACATACATGGATCCCCTTGGGAAAGGGAGACAAACAAGATCTCCTGAGAAAATTGGGAGTGTGTGTGGGAGGGAAATGGAGGATGGAAGGAGAGGGAGAAGGGAGAAAGAGAACATGAGGAAATAGGATGCTCAAGAACAGGGAAGGACAGTGAGGGAGAGAAAGGAAAGAAATATCTCGATTGAGGGAGCCATTAAAGGGCTAGCAAGAAACATGACACTAGGGAAATTCCCAGAAATCCACAAGGATGACTCCAGCTAAGCCTCTAAAAAATAGTGGAGAGGGTGCCTAAACTGGCACCTGTAATCAGATTGATGACTACCTTAATTGTCATCATAGAACCTTCATCCAGCAACTGACAGAAGCAGAAATAGAGATCTACAACGAAGCGCTGGGCCCAGCTACTGGAGACCAGTCCAAGAGAGGGAGGAGTGATAATATGAGCAAAGGGGTGAAGATCATGATGATGATACCCACAGAAACAGCTGACCTGAGCTACCTGAACTAGTGAGAACTCACTGACTCTGGATTGATAGTGGGGGAAGCTGTATAGAACCAAACTAGACCCATTGAATGTGGGGGACAGTTGTGAGGCTTGGGTAGTCTGTAGGGCCACTGGCAATGGGACCAGGATCTATCCCTAGTGCTTGAACTGGAGCCTAGGAGAACATTCTATTTGGAGGAATACCTTGCTCAGTCTAGATATAGGGTGGAGGTCCTTGGTCTTACCTCAAGGAGGAGCGTCAAACTTTGTTGACTCCCCATGGGAAGTCTTACCCTTTCTGAGAAATGGATGGGGGATGGGGGAAGGGTGGGACAGGAGGAAGGGAAGGAGTGGGAATGGGGACAGCTATGTAAAATGAAAAAAGATTGCATTAAAAATTCTTAATAATAAAAAATTTAACAAATATATAATTGAAAATAGTTTCTAAGAGTTGTAGAACATTGTGTGCTTCAATAAAAGGTTCAAATTTCACCACAGAGGTGGAAATTAAGTTGTCAATCTGAACTCAGGGACAGAGCTCTGACCTCCAAAAGGAAGATGCCCCAAAGGCTTAATTAAAAGATAGCGCAGAGGCAGCTAGGAGCCTTTGCAGCATGGCTGCTTCCTGTGGAACTTAGAGTCTGCACACTGGCTTCAGAGTCCAGTTTCTTTCAAAGGCTAGTCATACCAGTCTCTGAAACCCTGTGACAGATGCGTGAACCACAGTGTTTCCAAAAGCCGACGAAGTTACTGTTACCAGCCCAAGCCTTGAGACGTCCCAATCTAGAAGAAAGCCTTTGCCTTTCACATAGCATAAAAATAAAGCATAGGGGGGCTCCAAAATCTAAGGGACATTCATTGACTTGGAGTTTATGCTTCTGAGCAGCTGGACTCTACTGTGTGAGAGGCCAGGACGCTTGCCAGCTCTAACAACTACAGCAACAGTAGCAAATAAGGCAACTGAACTCACTCCCAGACACCAGATAAAGGGCTGAAATCCTCACCAAGTTCACAGCATCTTTGAAACCAAAAGATACCATTGACTAACTAAAACCAAGCCCTTTATTTGGAATCACCAAAACTGATCTTTAAGGTTTCTCAAGCCTACTAACTTTGCTCAAGTTCCGGAAACAAATAAATTAGCTCACTCTTGGGTGGTGCCATAGATCACAAGTGTATGCTAGTTGACCTGACTTAAAAGACGAACCCTTAATGAACCCACGTACAATTGTTTAGAGATGGAAGCAGCTGGGACCTGATAGGCAGGAATGCAATAGTGGCTTCAAGGAGAAAACAAAAGCTACAGGCCTTTCTCCCAATAACCCAGCTCCCAAAGCTGAGCTTGTCAACTCAACCAGAGCTTTTCTAACTGGGGAAAATAAATGAGTCAATGTTTACACTGACTCTAAACATGGTTTTCTAGTTCTTCATGTTCACCCAGCTGTACGAAAATAAAGGACTTTAAACAAGAGAATTTTCTCAATCAATATGCTCCTGAATTTTATTTCTTCTCTCAGCCATCTGGCAAGCCACATGGGTAGAGATATCTCTCTGTTACCTTCTAGTATTTGCTAACACTTCTGCGGGATGGGTGGACACCTACCACACTTGGATCAAAAAGAAATAAACTAAGGTAAAGCCTTATTCCCGGCTCTACCTTCTATGCCTTTACAGCCTCAACAGCATCTGGAAGACAAGGTCTCTTAAACCTGTGAACCGCAGAAGACTTAAAATATTTCTTCAAGAAAAAAAATATGTCTTAACGTCTAAAATGCCATTATAAACCAATCCAAAGTTGTAAATGACTCTCTATATGGTTTGTTTCATATCTTTCCTGTCAGATGCCGTTGGTATACACTCAATGACCACACCCTTACACTCTTCCACTAAGTTTGCTCCACACTGGATTCCCCTCTCTGAAATAATTCTTCTATGTTTTTCCATGTTCTTAATATGTAACAGTCATTTTTTTTAACAGCCTAAGGGATCTTACTTCTAAACTGAAGAGTTAAGAGGATGCCGAAACTTGAAAGCCCTTCCCTTGCTATTCTGAGATATCTGTAAGGGAAACTAGGACTATCATTAAAGCAGAGTGTTGGGAATATATACCTGAGAAAGGGGCTAACATGTGTCCTTCGCTCCAAGATTTACATACTCAAAATCTGTGTCACTTTCTGCTTATGTTTTAATGATTTACTAGCATCATTGGGATGTATCTCTTGATAAAAGGTCCTGCTATTTTCAGTTTTAATCTTATTAATTAGACACAACCATCTGTTGCATGATATGTCATTTGTGCCATTGATGGCAGGAGTTAATGACATGGTTTCTTACAGATTTCCATCAAATGATGAGATTATATCTGGTCTCATAGCTCCTTCGACATTCTCATATCCCCGTCAGACCAAGCAGGTTGACACTTTCGGTGCCTGGGTAGGGAGTGTCTATGCCCTGATTAACACATAAGTTCTAGAAAATGGATCTTTGGTCATCATCATATCTTAAGGAGGAGGAAATTGAGGTGGGATAGAAAGACAGGGAAACTGGGGAACATGAAAAGTAAAAAAGTCTCTTTATCCAGGAGTCTGGCTGAAGTCTCCGAGAGGCAAGAGTTAAGAGCCTCAGCAAACTTCTTGTGAAGGCTACCTACATAGAGATAATACTCATTTTATAGAGAGACACTTGAATTAAGAATGTTAAAATATCGATGAACTGTGCTGAAGGCCTAAGCATACATGCATGTATGGTCATATATTTTCCTCCTTTGCCAACTTCAAACCTGCAGTATTCTGAGGATCTCCCTTCGTGACCTTTGGGATCCATGGTTTTACCTTATCATACATACAAAGCACTGCAGAAACAACATAAGCCCTCATTTACTGAGAACACAGAGGTTTTCCTCAGTGACTCGTGGAAGCGACCGCAGAAGCCAAACAAAGCCTCCAAACAGCTATGGCTAAAACAATCAGGCACAACTCTTTCCTGAGAAGCCCACCTCAAAGTGTGTACTCTCTTTTTCTATCTTAAATCTATAAAAAGATGGCTTCTTCATAAATTCTAATTGTATTTCATGCTGACTCATTGTTCACCTCTGTTCTGTGGCTCAGAAAAGAACCTCAACTTTACTTCAATAGATGCCTCTGAAAATAAGGCCTTGACCTGCTGGTAACAGCAACTTGGAGCTATGACTCTGGCCTGAGCCCCACAGTGCCGAGTAGTGTATTCCTAGTCCCCAGGAGGCAGAGGCAGGGGAATTCAGACCAGCCTGGAGCACAGAGAGAGTCAAGGGCAGCATGAACTACACAGTAAGACTGTCTCAAAAGTCCAAGCTTTGAGGGTATAGCTCAGTGGTAGAGTTCTTGTGTAGTGTGTACTAGACCTGGGCTTGTGTGTGTGTACATGTGTGTGCACACAATGCACGTCTTCATTCATATTCACATTCTGTTACTCAGTTAAACGTTACTAAGGTATCAGAAAGCACAGCTGAATCCAGGGAAATTCCAGGACAGAGCTTTTACTCAAACGGTGAGTCAGGATAAAAGACATGTATAACATCTCAGTCACTTAAAGGTATTTTGCTTACCATCGTTTTCTTTATTTTATTAACATTTTATTAATGTTTTTTGTTTGTTTTAAGGGGGCACACATCACACAACTGAACCCAGAAATCCCAATTTCGTATGCAGGCCGCCAGCATTTAATTTGGCAATGTAAATCCTTTTCCCTTGAAGTGAATCACCAGGCACAAGGTCTCATTTTCAAAGGAATATTTCAAGTTTGATTTTAAAGAAACACCATTTTCTTGCAAAGCTGCTAAATGCAATAGTTTGTAAACTAAATAATGTGGTGCCATGAATTAACAGGAAGTTACCATTTTCAGATTATTATTGTTATCAACACTAGCAAGGTGACTACTAATTTGAAATGTGGTCTATTTCCTAATTGTTTTGGATCTAGTACATGTCACACTGAAACTTCTCATGTATCTTACCAAATTTGATTTATTTCAGTAAAAGTCATAATTGTCAAGCAATTACGTAGATTTCAGAGGATACATGCAGCATGAAGCCCAGCATAGGAAGCTACCTTTGTGGCCTCCTTTCACGTTTGGCATGCTTTCACTTTGCTGTTTAAACATTAATTAGAAAAACTGTAAAAGATACAGCAGTCTCCAGGCCTTGAATACGGAGAGTAAAGGGAAGCCTTCTGACGAGACAGCCTCAAAAACAGACAGGGTTCACTCCTGCTAAAGGGTGGGAGTTGGTTTTCTGTTAGCAAGGCGTTATCTGAGGAGGCATCTGTCTATCAACAGACATAGTTCAATGCTGATTCCCATTCTTTGCTGGGAAGCTAATGGTGAAACCCCAGTGGCTGCGTTTTAGGAGCTGTGCTGCCATCGATGGGCAGATTAAGTAATACCTGAGAATTCGGGGTCCCATCGATGGGCAGATTAAGTAATACCTGAGAATTCGGGGTCCTCATGCTGCTCATGGAAAATGAGCAGCTACTATGACAGTTGTGGGGAGAGAATTTCATTAAATGATAGTAATAAGAGAGCCTGTGACATTTATAATATTAAATAAAAATATAAAAATAAATAAGAACTCATTTATTGAAAGAGTTTTATGTTCTGGGCGACACGCCAGATATTCCACAAGAGTTAATAAGTCAATGTCCCTGAGCTGTGGATTGTGCTTGAGTGTGCTTACCTAAGCAGTCTGGGAACTGAGCAAGGGTTCATGCAAGGACACTTTAGTCTGTGGCTTCAGACCAGAAAGATGAGGGCAATGGGGAGGGGCTTTAGAGGAACTGAGTGTGTATCTGAGATGCACTTTCACAGGGGCTTAGTGTTGTCCTTGGAGCCCACTACAATATTATGTAAACATAGCTGTTCTTATTAATTCCCATTTTCATTCTATCTTATTTTTGAGTGTAAAGTTTTATTAAAGGGGTGTGGAGGGGACGAAGAGAGGGGAAGGAGAGAGCGAGAGAATGAGAAAGAAAGAGAGGATAGAAAAGGTAAGAGAAGAAGGGAAGGGGGAGGCAGAAAGCTGCCTCTTCAGAAGAATGGCAAGCAGAGAGAGAAAAAAAGGGAAGAGAGCCTTCATTATATCTTTTGACAATAATAAAAAATTTACATAACTATTAAAGTTCATAAAAACTTATTTTTTTTCAGAAACAGCAGAAATGTCTAAGATTGCCAAAAGATTTAGCAAGAATTTTATGGCACATGATAAGGTTGTAGAGAATGAAAAATAAAAAAGGTGAGTTCTGTCTTTAAAATTTAAATTTGTATGGCCAAGAGGAGGAAGGAGAACAATATCTCCCACTTTAGCTAAATGTTATGTTTTATTTATTGTTATTTAAATTAGCATGAAACATAATGGTATTCTAAAGAACTAAATTTCTAATCTCAGAGAAAAAAGATTAAATATATAATAACCATGGTTACTTCAAACTTCAAACTTTGTTCTCTCCAGTGTTTCCTTACCTGATTTCCTTACATCTTCTGCATATAATATAGTTAGTTCTAAAAGGTTATATTCACATACTTGGTTGAAAACATGAGAACATACTTAAAAGCATTTAATTAAAAACAATATTTAAAAATGATTTGAGTTTGCTTGTTTTATTATTAGTACTTTTGAATTAGAGGAGATAAAACGTCCCATTAAACTTAAACAGTTAGCAAAAAAAAAAAAAAAAGGACGGTAGTGGCATCTAATTAATTTTAAGAAAAAATTAAATGTTAAATTAAGACTCACAGTAAGCCACATTTCCACTTATTTAAAAAAAAACATGGCTTTCCCACAAAACTGATAAATGGAGAAGAAATGTAAGATCCATCCATATGACTTCTGGGTATATTCCTCACAGAGTCTACTGAACACATCAGCACAACCATATTTACTGCGGCGACAGTCACTACAGCCAAGCTACAGAAGCAGCCAGAGTCCATAGACAGACTGAAGATGGAAAAAACGTAGACGCCTCACCTGCAGGAACATGGATGTAACTGGGGATGGCCCCATTAAGCAACAGAAGCCAGACTCAGGAAGACAAATGTGTCACATGTTTTCCCTCATTTGTGGATCCTGGGTTTTGTTTGTTTGTTTGTTTGTTTTTTATAGATACATAAAAACACAAAAGAGAAAGTGGGGGAAGGAAGTGGACTGGTAAGAAGTGAGGGGGAGAAAGAGGAGGACTGAGAGGGTAACTATAAACAACATGCAATAAATAGTCTTTATTTATTGAGCACCAGGCTCAATGAACACATGATGAACAAGAGCAAAGTGGAGTCTCTCCAGAGTGCCTTGTAAAACCATTGAGCAACAAAAACTCCACTGACGTCATTATTGGTTAATAAGATACTGTGTGCACACAGAAATGGTGACAGCCAATCAGAATTCCTCAGAAGTGGTTGCCGAGCCTTGTGACCCCTGTTACAATATTCGTGAGGGGAGCTCACATACAAGCTAAACAATGGGATATCATTTCTGCCAGTTGTTTGTTCATTTTTAAAATAAGCTATTTACTATTTTGATTATAAATATTGTATCAAGTCCAATGGGAAAACTAATATTTATCTTCTAATGACATTTTAAGAAAAGTTTGGGAGGAAAGACACTTGAAGGGAAGTAACAGAAACTGTCAATGTTTGCTGTGAAATTCTCCTTTTAAAAAAGAAACAGCATTCAGGAGTCCAGGCAAATTAACCTATTCCATTCAGACAGGAAGACAGTTTTTTAAAGACATGTCAGAGTTAAGGGTGGCAGCTTTTGTGGAAGCCCACTCCCTCTAGAAGACAAGCAGTTGAAACTCACAAGGGAACACTTAGGAAAAGACCAGCACTGAGTGCTTCTACTTAAAGATTACCAGCATCCAAAGACCAGCAAATGGATGCTCAGCAAATGCCTTCCAAGAAGGGATGCCACAAAGCTTAGGGAATGCAACATCAGCTTGAGAAAGAATACAGGTTTGGGACCCCAGGGTAACAGCCGAAATGATAACGCATACCATCTGCTGAGTGTTGAATTGCAACTTTCAAAAGACATGACAAAGTCGTAACCTGTAGCACCCACAAAATGACAATGTAACTTTGCTATGAAACATTACCAATCTCATCATTAAAATAACAAAGTCCTACTGGATTAGAGGAGGCCCAAACCCAGTGATTTGCATCATTGTCAGAGGAGAAAGACTATACACAAAGACACAGAAATAGACGGCCAAGGAAAGGAAGGGATCATCAAAGAGAGGCAGGTCCTCCAAAGAAACAAGGGACACTGAAGACAGCTGGTAGCCAAGACCTGAACTGATGGAAAAGTGAGAAAGATCACTCCCTACAACCTTCAGAGGAAGCATATCCTGTGGACACCTTAATTTCAGACTGCAGTCTTGTGGAACGCTGATAGACTCAATCTCAGATGGTGCAGTTTGCTGTGGCAGCCTCAAGAAACTGGTCCATCTGCTACCCTGACTCAATCTGGGACTCCCTTATGCTTCTTTTCTCTGTTTCTGTTGCTTTTAGGGTACCCAAAGGAAATGATTTCCCTTAGGGACAATTCAGGGGTCTCATTGAAACTGTAAGCTATAGTTCCTGGCATCTGTCGTCAAAAAAAAAATGATGAAGCTATTGTGAGCTTATGGGAAGAGGAAGCCAGGTGAAGTGCTGAGGTCCCCTTGGGGCTTCCTTGCCTGAATGTTAGGGTAAATAGATGAGCCAGCAATCCTAGTCTGAAAAGAGCAGAGGTTAGGAGTCCAAGTTCCTGAGGGATGAAAGTCTGGTTGTGATACTGATCATTGATAGAAACCAGAAGAGGTGCAAATTCTGAAATGAACTAGACCCAGAGCAGGCCCCAGACTGCTGACTGGTGTCCACACAATGAGAAGGAAGAACCTGTTGAAGGGTTAAAACAGGAGTTAGGGTTGCAACTTGTCCCAATAACCAGGTTCTTCCAAACGCTGTCTCCTTGAAGGAAGGGAAGCTGCCCAGAGTCCCCTAGGAGCCTCTTGCAGTTCTTATCAAAAGAGAAGATGTGAGGGACACAAAAGCACAGGCTACAGAAGATGCTCCAGGAGCTGCTACACAAATACCTGTTAGAAATAGGAAGTTTATGTTCTAGCTGCAGAGTCCTGAAGAAGACATCCCTGAATCCTTCACCCTTCGGAACATCACCATCTTTTGGTGAAAAAACCTCTGAGCCAAAGCGATGCCTCCTTGAAAGAGCAGCCGGCATCTTAATGCATCATTAACATGTAGCACCTTTTACACTGCCCTTCACATGCTTTGCTCCAGCAGCACAGACTCTAGACATCTGAACACGCATGCAATAACCGGACATTAACTGGATAACTGCAGTGCTACATAGCCCAGGAAGAGCAGTGATTTCTTAAGCCTGTGTACTCAGGAACACGCAGAAAACCACAAAAATACCTTGGCAATCACTACCTCCCAGTGATTCCATATTAATGGCTGTCGTGTGGGGCTGGGTGTGGGCACTTTCTAAAATCTTTCCAAGATGACTACTGTGCAGACCGCATTGACTACTGCTGACAGAGACATAAAAATAAGGCAGCCAAAAGGGGACCCGAGTACTAATTCTCCAAGTGCTACTCAACCAGGAGCTGTCTGACTTCCCTCTCACTAGGGGTCCAGGAAGTCATTCACACTAGTCTGTGTAGCCATTGCAGAAGGCAGATGATCTTTGCCTTCAAGCACTGTGGATGATTTTTGTGCCAACTTTCCTGCCAGGCCTTGTGCCTTGTTTTGGAAATCAGTTCCATTTTGGTTGGCCTAGTTACTGTTCCGAAGCTGTGGCTTCCTCCAATACACATTTACATCTGACCTTGCTCACTTCCGGCCCTTAGGAGGAAGAGAGTCATATCCTTGCTTCTGCTACCCTGGGCCATGCTGAGGGCCGATACCGAGGACTCCCCTAGGAGATTTTCACATTCCCAGATTTTTTTCCCTATATTTTAAGTAACTAGTGAAGAGCCATAAACCCTTCAAAAAATGTTTATCCCGGGGAAAGACCATTTCTTTCATTTAGCATCACTTTCAATCACAAAAATGGGTCATTCTCTGCTCGGAGTGAGTCTGGACTTCCCAGGCTTCTGTCAGAACATGGAGAGATAAAATGACGGCACATGGGAGCCTTGTGACTACAGAGGCATTTTGCCACCTCTTTAAAGGAACAACTCTAGTATAGGCAGATTTTTAATGAAATCAGCTGTTTCCAGTCTTCCCTTCTGTGGCCTTGAACACAGACCCCGCCCCCTTTGGTTTTCTGAGACAGCTGTGTAGGTCTATATAGCTCTGGCTGCTCTGGAACTTGCTCTGTAGAACAGGCTGGCCAGGCATATAACACCACCCAGTGAGGTTTGCTTCTCTTATGTTACTTCTATGAGTTATGAAAGCCAAATGCTCACTGAAGGTTTCTTAAATTACTTTTCAAAGCAATTGATTTATTTTTCAATCTGCCTTTGCAAAATTTATAAAAGAAAAGTTTCTTACAAAATAATCTTTTCCCTACACACATTTGCAATGGGCTATGATTATTCAGTTATTGGAGGTGGATGTGTCACGAATGAAACATCTTTTAAAAGAAATATCTGGTGCCATCTGTCATATCAGTAATGGTTTCAATGACAAAATTTTTAAAAAGACAGAAAAAAGTTGGCAAGATGGCTCTTTGGGTAAAGACACTTGTGACTCAATGGAGCAAGCCTGATCCTTTGTGTGATCTGTCTCTGTCTTTGTCTCTATGTGTATGTGTGTCTCTCTGTCTCTTTCTCTGTATATGTGTGTCTCCATCTCTGTGTGTCTCTATTCTCTGTCTCTCATAATAAAAGTAAAAACAGAGAAAGATACAGAGTCCTTAAGAGCTGTACACTCAATTAAAACTATAAAAATGAACTCTCTGGTCCAGCATTCTCTATCTTATCCAACTCTATGGAAACTTTTTGTGGGATATTTGATCACACTGTGTGATAGATGCCTTCTGATTGGTTCAATGAAGAGCTGAATGGCCAATAGCTAGGCAGTAGAGGCTAGGCAGGACTTCTGGGCAGAGAGAGGAACTCGGGATGATGAATCTAGGCGCATGGGAGACCCTGGTGATACACTGTACTCAGACATACAGAATGAAGTAAAAAGCCACATGGCAGAACAAGGATTAATAGAAACAGCTTAATTTAAATTATAAGAACTAGCTGTGAACAAGCCTAAGCTATAGGCCAAACTTTCATAATTAATAATAAGTCTCTGTGTTATGATTGGGGAGCTGGCAGTCCCAAAGAAAGTCTTACTACAGGGACTTCTGACATATTTCAGGTGAATCTGAAATATTTCCAAAGATCTACTTTGGGTCATTGTTTCCTTTCTTTTGTTCTTTCTTACAGACTATTGACAACATTGACCTTAACTATCATATACCTCCAAAGGAAAATTAAAATGCTGACTACAAGCTCATTAAAAATCACAGAATTGCCCTTTTGAGGGGAATCAGTTTGGAAACCTGAAGAAGAACAACCTATATTTTAAAAACCAGACTTTCATTTTTAGTACATATGTAATATAAAGCAAAATTTCCACTTGTTGCATATCTGGCTTTCATATGTCTGGTCATATGTGACGTTGGTTGATTCTTTGTCTATTCTGCTCACTTTTATCAGAGTATAAAGTACACAGTAAATAAAGCAGGCCTTGAAAACTCAAAGAGAGAAAACTGGAATTCTGTAGGGCACCACTCAGAAACTGACATAATCCAGCACACACATTTTAGGAGGTAGGGGGCTACTCCTAAACTAACAGATACCACACAGAACATGAATGTCTGGTCTTTTCTGGACACCCAGGGGCTTCTCTTCAAATTCATAGCAAGAACTTTCATTCTCACATTTTTCTGAATTTCTTCCACTGCAGATGCCATTCATTGATTTACTTACAGGAGAAAGAAAATGATCAAGAATACACTTTTTGTCACAAAAACTGACATAAGCAAAAAGAAAAGATAACGGTTTGTTCAGCCAGTGACATGGAAAATGTTTAGTATGCATGTACATTTGTGAATATATACATAACAGAAGCTGGAGTAAAGCTGTATGTTTAATTTGTTTTCAAACAAAGTCTCACCGTATAGCCCAAACTGGTCTCAAATTAGCATCCTTTCTGCCTCGGATTCCTGAATGCTGGGACTACAAGCAGGCACCATCACACCCAGCAGAAATACACTGGTGAACACTTTCCATGCCATATAGTAGGCTAGCCATTTGATTGTTCTGCCATACTTTATTTAACCAGTCCAATCAGTTTAATTTACCATTATCTCTTTGAATGACTCCATTGGCTTCTCTATCTTATAAAATGCTCCAATTCTATTTGATGAATATATTTAAATCAAACACTCCTAACGGACACTCCCAGAAACAATCACACTACCTGAAAATTATAAAGGATTTTTTTCAAATTAGTGAAAAAATTCACTGCTAACATTAAATGTACTTAAAATATTAATAAAGATAAAATGGTTTCCATACCCAAAAGCTGAAAAGGAAAACAGCTCACCTTGTGAAAAGAGAACGGGGTGAACTTTAAAGCCTCCTCCATTCTTCAATCGTTGAGGCAGTTGCTCAAAATGGTAACTATCAATGTAGAAGTAAACTTTCAGGGCCTGGCGGCTTCCTTCCACTTGGTACGTAAGAGGGACATCTGAAGTGACATTAAATGCCATATTACTTCCTGAAGTCAAGGATATGCTGGACAGTGCATTTGGATTATGTCAGTAATATGTTAAACTTTTACAAAAAAAATTCCTGAAATTTACTACAAAGTAATACATTGAGAGTGTTCCAAAGTGTAAGCCCTTCAAGACATGCGAATGGCCAGGCTCCCCACCCCACCCCCACCTCCACCAGACTACTCTTATGGCCATGAGTTCATTTACAACCCCTGGAGATGCAGGTAGCCAAGAAAAAAAAAAGCCCAAACCAGGCCACAAAAACCCACAAATCCCTGAGTTTGCCCAAAGATCAGTTCATAAAACCCCACCAACCCAGGCCACCGTGGAAAGCTCTGCCCCACAAACAACCCTAGACTGCCTGCCTCCTGCTCAGTGCTTAGCCGCTTCTTGCTGAAGCAGAGGCAACCACCATCTTATGTCTTTCCCAATCAATCTCTTGTGTTTCCCAATCAATCTCTTGTGTAAGGTTTTGTGTGTGTGTGTGTTGTGACTTTTCGGTATTCCTTGACTCCTGACTGCCAGGAGCTGCAACGCTTGCATTAGGGAAGCCTTTCTCCTCAGAGCTGGGATGCTTACACTGGACATCAGGCCCACGTGGCACACAAAGTGCTGTTCCATTATAGAGTGCTGAATCAGAGTTCCACTAGCTAAAGAAATGGCTTTATTACTGAACTGAGTATCAAATTCTGTAATGGGGAACTTGGTTACACTCTGACACACCAGCTGTCTCACTTAACTAAACGAGGATCTCTCAGGGCAGCTGCCTCATTCATAAGTAGTCACAATGAGCCCACGGAGCACACTCCTTAAGCAGTATGTGAGAAAAAGGACTGCATAGCAACCATTAGCAAAATGAGTATGGGTTTTGTAAGCTCTGCACCCTGAGCATTACATTAAAGTGAACCATGTTCTGTTGAGGATGCCTTATGGTCATTAGAAATTATCTTTCCAGATTCTTATAGCTGCTTTAAAATACTCTAAAATTAATGGCTTTTAAATTAAAAAAAAATCAGCAAACCTGATTGGCTAAAATGTTTCATAGTGCAATTGTAAGTCATTTTTCTTCTATGTGAATCCACAATATTTCTACCCCATTAAAAGAGAATATAAAATCATTCTGAAAATACTCAGAACACTCCTACTAACTAGTTAAAAATTAAGAGCAAGACATAGCAGGTACTTAATGCATCTTCCTGATTCAACATTAGCACTTCAAACTGCCTTCCTGGAACTGATATAGAGTTCAAGTTCAAAAGTCATTTACCACACAAATGACAACCTCCCTCTTTATTGCTTAATTGTATATCTAGGCAAAGGAGCTATGGCTGCGCTGTTCACCAGCTTCCCTACACCACCTCATAATGCTTATTTTATTTCAGTAACTTTTCATAGAGAGACATTAATGGTTTAATTTAGAAACTAGAAAAATGAGTTTCTGAACTGAAGATTTAGAAGAAAGCCCTTTTCATAATTGGAATTTTTTATTTTTGGGTTGATAAAATTAAAAACGAAAGCAAAAACGACATTAAGAAGAAAAAAAATCATGGTGGTTTACACACGCAGAGGAAGATTGTGGAGTTCCAGCCTAGCCTGTGCTACAGAGAAAGAGAGGAGGGAAGATGGAGAGAGGTAGATAGAGAAATAAATAGAGATAAAAAGAGAGACACAGAGATAGACAGAAAGATAGACAGATGACAGAGATAGAGACACAGACAGAAGGAAGAAAACAAATTTATATCTGCTAAATATTTATATATTCTACTTTCTTCATATACTATCATATATGTCCATGTTTATTAAACTGTATGCATTTAGTTTTTGTCATCAAGGTAGTAAAGTTATGTCAAGTGGATAATGTTATTGAAAGAATGACAACGATGTCATAGACAGCTATATTTTAAACTGACATAAAGCAAAGGTAAAAGGGAATTAAGGAGGTAAAACTTCTTAAGAATTACAACAACTTGTTTACAGTGAAGTAATAAAAACTCAAGACTACCTGAAAGGACGAAAACTGTTTTCCTGTGCACAATTCTCATGGACACAGACAGGAATTACCCAAGAATATGCCAATCAAATCTAGTAAACAATTATATAGCACTATGAAGTGGGATTTACACAAGGTATGCAAAATAAATTAATGTAATCCATTGTATGTACTGACAAAAAAATAAAAATAAAGCCCACCTACCTAATCCTGACAGCATACAGGAAAAGCATTTAACAAAATAGAACATGAACTCATGAAAAAATTGTTTTCAGTCAATAGGTAAAAAACAATGGACTTCCACCATGTGATAAAATAAATGTAAAGCTATTGCTAACATCGTATTTGATTGTAAGAAACTATGATTGCTCATTAAATCAGGAGCAAGAAAGATGACCTCTCTTCCCACCACTCCTCTTCAATGCTGAACTAGCAGTTCCCACTAAGACAGCTGTAGAAGAAAAGGACATGAAAACACTCATGAAGAGAGGAGCAAACTTTTGTTCGCAGATAAGATGCTCAAAGATGGGAGACAAATATGAGATCAACAACCTTCTCTTGAGACTAATATATGGCTATATCAAGGAGGCAAGCGATAAAGTTAATATACAAAATCCAACTATTTCCCTATACATCAGCAATAAACAAGTAAAACACAAAGTTAAAAACACACTACCATTTGTACTAGCCACCTCTAAAATGAAATACTTATAAATATACTAAAATATGTACAATATTTATGTGAGAAAAATAAAATTTCTGACAAATACAAAACAAAAACAAATTCAGAAATAAATAAATGGGAAACTAGTCTGTGTTCATGGTTAAGAGGAGCCAATGTTGTCAAGATGTTATTTATTCCTGATTTGATAGACAGCTTTCATGAAAATTCTCCAGATTTCAAGGTATTCATGGATATCAACAAAATGATTCCGAAGTTCACACAATGGCGAAAGAGACTGAGAACAACTAACACAGAGCTGAGGGAGAAAAGTAGAGGACAGGGACCGTCCGTCTCCATGTCCCACTCCACAGGTACAGAAAATTAAGACAATGTTCAGCTGGACAATAAATAGCCAGCAGCTGAATGGAAGCCTGGGCTAGAAATGTGCAAACTCTTCCCATGTGAGTCACCAATTTATCCTGACAAAGGAGCTTTGCATTCCCTTGGCTGTGAAACAACTGGGCATGCACATATAAGAACAATCTTGACATAGTGCTCATCCAGTCATAAGATTAATTCAAAGTAGGTAAAAAACTGAACTAGAAAGTATGAAACCATGTAACTCCTAGAAGATAGCATTGGAGAAAGCCATGATCATGGATGATGCCACCTTAGAAATAACACTAAAGGCATAGCCAATGAAAAAAACCCTGTCATCTAGATTGTAGTAACATTAAATCTGAGCCCTATGGAAGAAGAGGCCAGTACAATGTGACGATGGATATACAGCTAGGAGAAAGGATCTGTGGAGGACACAACAGATAAAGAAAGGACTAGCTCTTGAAATACAAGGATCTCTGCAAACACAAAATAAGGAAACTATAAAACTGTTTTTAAACATGCACAATAACACGGAACTGAAATCCACCACCGTTTTTCTTGCAGAAGGCCATCTTCTATGGAAAACAAATTTATTTTGAGAGGAATGTAAGTGATCAACAGCTTGGAACCATCAAGCTGAGTGAGGGAAACTTCCTATGGCAGCTCACCCCAGAAAACAGCCATGACGACTTCATCCTTGACACTAGATTAGTGTCTTATACTTTGTCAAGTACGCTATCCCAGACTAAACTGCATGGTGTAAAACTTTCCACCAGTCCGTGAAACTTATAAAGCCAGCTATTACCCTTTGTTCCGGGTAACCTTTGTACTGGTTACTCTGAAGGCCCCTCTGTTCTCGCCAAACTATCTCTCTTATGGTGGCTTTATCGTTCTTCTTCTCACTGTGACTGGCTAACCCCACACTATGTGAATGAGGCTTAGAAGAACTTACAGAAATGCACCTCCCTATCTAGAGCTCTCCCTCTATAGCACTTGGGTCAAAGTGTGTACCTGACTAAACAGTCTCTAAATGCAGCTCTTGTCAATGTTATGAGGAAGTTTCTCCTTCCTTTAAGGTTGAGGTTATGTTGTTCTAATGCTATTCTACCCTTCTAATCAATGTTCTCCCTCTCAAGGTTCAATCGCAGTTTCCAGGCTTATTCTCCTAATACACTTTATTTCTGAATGGTTATGTGTCAACTCCTTCCCAAACCCACAATGACTGCTCTTTCTTTTTTCTTTTTGTTTAATGGTGGAGTCATATGGCATTGAAATTGGTGTTTTACTAGAGAACTACCTTCAGAAGTCCAGGCTATGCCCCAGAGAGACACATAAAGCACATTGCTGAACACCACCATGAGTGCTTTGTCATGAGCACAGCCATATTTAAACTCTAACTTTTTCTTAGAGGATCACAATTACCTTTAATGTTTGGAATGTGTCCAACACATCAATGTCTCTTACTGTGGGTAAAACAAAAAATCCCTCACAGAACTCATTATTGTGGTTCCCCTGCTTACTCGATTGTCAAAAATGTCAATTTGAAAGCACAGAGGAGAGCGAACGCCGATGAGAGCTTGCAGCTCCTCGAGCAGCATTTTAGAGACTGAACAGCGTTAGGTGACGTCACAGAATCGTTTTCTCAGCTTTCAGCAAAACCATGCTTACTGTCTACAGGCAAAACTAAATGTCCTTCTATACATGCAAGTTGAAACCTCCTAATTTATCTAAAATTTTGTTTTTAATCAAAATTTACATTTTGCCAGATAACAATTGTCTCTTGGGTATCAGTAACTTACACTTTCATATTCTTGGTCTTTTTGTTTATAAGTGGAAATGAACATTAGTGACAATTCTACCCTTCCTACCTTCATAAATTAACAGAAATAGTATTGATATTTTTAATTTGACTATCCCCACAGATTCCTTTACATCCAGGTCATTGTGATTTCTCTCTTAGGTCACTCCAGAGCTTCTAAAGTGGTCTATGGGTTTCTGCCCATCCTCAGAATGGTATATATAACACAACAGACAGAGGCATCTCTTTGGCTATGTAAACCAGGTCTTGCTGTTCACTTGGAACCAGGAACAGGGAGGTAGCTCAATGGCAGGAAGCCCTACAAGGTCCTATCTCCTATTTGATCTTATACTCTGTTCTCTTCGCTTGCTCTACCATGGCCAAGAACGGCTGGCTTGTTGCTCTGAGAACATGTCTCACAACCTCCTGCCTGAGAGCTGAAGAAACCTAATACACTCTTCTCCCACTATCTGAGTGACTCTCTCTCCGCCCCTACAGAGGCCCTGCCCATGCTGCTAACAGCACCTTTTCCTCTGCTCCTTCATTTTTATATTCTTATATTTTAAATTCTTATATATTTTTATATTCTGATCTACTTTATTGTTACTTTTAACTTAACAAATTAATCTGTTTCCCTAACCTGTCGTTTTCTTTCCTCACCTCAATTTATAACCCACAGAAGACACCATCTGCTCAGTACTCTTTTGAACCTGATACCCAGAATAGTTCTGGCAAGAAGTAAGCATTCAAATGAAGTTTTTGATGAGACAACCGAAGGAATGATTATCATTTCATCAAGCCACAGATTTGAAGTGCGTACTTATTGAGCCTCTGTCTATCATACTAGCCACTGGGAAGGGCCGTAAGAACACCTCCCATCTCTGAAGACACTTATGTCTTCTATTAAAATACACAGGATCCAAACACTTGTGAAAAAAGAGAGGCACACAAAACTGTTTTGAAAGATAAACTGTAGATTTCTTTGACTGGTAGACATCTTATTGTTAAACATTTATACAAGATTGAAATCAAAGAAATATAATGGTAATTTGCAAAATTTAAAGACATGAACATTAATCTATGGGTACACTACGTAACAAGTACTGTCACTTAAGTATGACTTCTAAAATACAGCCTGTCAGCACTAATGTTGGAAAATGTCTAAGGCAAAGAAACCCTTTTCAATCATTCAACTCATGTAACTCTATGCAAATCAAAAGATGGCATCATCTGCCACCAGAAACATTCTGTAGACATATATTACTCACTTGCAACCAGGGGCTCCTCTTCTGATGGTTTGAAGAAAAAGGAAACTTTTTCCAAATCAAATAGCGCTACCAGTGTATCCTCTAGCATGGCTTGTTCATCTTTCTACAATGATGGGAAAGAATCTATAAGATGACCGAATGATGCGCTATCAGATCCCATGGCACAATGTAAATGCAAACAAGAATCCCTTCACTTCTGTTTTATTTCCTAGAAAACATTAGTGCCAACACATTCCTAAAATCTCCCTGTCCAAAATGAAATCAAGAAGTCCTACATAGTGACATGCTCCTTGTATGGTTTTATCATTTTCTGATTTTGTATTTTTTCAATATTTAAATGATTATATACATAATATTCAATCTAGCTTATAGATAGAATCTAATCATAATGATATCATTTACAAATAATATATGCTTTTGGCCTTATACTTCTAAAAGCTCACAAAGTACCAGCTAGGAAGCAAAAAAAGTCTTTATTTTTTAAGTTAAAAGCAAATTAAATCACAATCATCCTGTTTTATAATAATTTATTCATTGTTCAATTACTACTTACTAAAACCATGATAAAAGCAGTTTCCATGTACAGATACATTTGTCTTCCAAAGAGATTACATACAAATACCATGCTCATCTTACCAGCTTTGGGAGGTCCTTAGCCCAGAATATGAATAAGCAATCCAATTCATTTCGATCACTTGTCTCACTTCTATAATGAGATTTCCCGTGCATAAAATAACAACATTTTAAAAGCTCTACACTCATCCTGCTTCAACTTCCAGTAAGCTCTGAGCAACTTGTTGAAGTGTATGAAGCATGTTAAACTTGTTTGAAAGGATAATTCATGTGATTAAGAAAACAAGTGCTGGGGCTGGAGAGATGGCTCAGTGCTGAAGAGCGCCGGCCGCTCTTCCAAAGGACCCAGGTTCAATTCCCTGCACCCACATGGCAGCTCACTACTGTCTGTAGCTTAGTTACAGAGGATCCAACACCCTCACACAGACATACATTCAGGTAAAACATCAAGCACATAAAATAAAAACAAACCAACTTTAAAAAACGAAAACAAGTGCTATATTACGAGATAACTTCTATGTGTAAGGTTAATTGTGTCATCATTATGAGCCTAAGTACTCTGTAGAGAGTGCAGTAACTGCTATAAGAAGGCCGGAAGTGAGCACCAGGAAGATATGTCACGGGGATACGCACACGAGTGTGTAAGTACATACAAGCCCACAGAGGCCAGAGGCAGATGCCGCGTGTTCTGTTCTCTCACTTTTCACCTTTGAGTCTAGATCTCTCTACTGAAGCTGGAGCTCGCCCAGGTACTAGCAAGTTCTAGAGACCTTCCTTCCTATCTCTCCCCCACTTCAGAATTAGAGTTACCGGCACGCAAGGGGGCACAAACAGTTTTGTTGTTGGTTGTTTGGTTGGTTGGTTTTGGCTGCTGAGCATCCCAACTCAGGTCCCCAGGCTCCCAGAGCAGGAGCTCTCACCCGCTGAACCATCTCCCAGAGCCCGAAGCTCCTGTGGAAGTGGTAGAAAAAGTACCTACTGCCCGGAAGTTTACAGCAGGACTGAAAAGCATCACCATTTTTCTGATGTCAAGTAGAGTTCGGGGAAATGCTGCAAGCATCTCAGTCTCAGAACACTGCAGTGCGAGCCACACCTGCTTCGGGGACGGTGACAGAACCAGCTGACAGCTGGCTGTGCCTAGAGCTCCAAGAAGCACAGTCCCAGGTGGCTGCGACTTTCAGAGAGCCACGGTCACTTTGTTTTATTATTTATTTATTGGTTGTAATTTAATTACAACAGTTATCTCTTCCTTTTCTTGCTCTCCACCCTCTCATGTACCCCTTCACACTCTCCTTCAAACTCATGGCCTCCTTACTCAGTAATTATTATTGTGTGCATATGTACGTACATACACAAACTATAAACTGCTTGGTCCATTTGATGTTATTTGTATGTATGTTTTTCAGGACTTTGTGCTCTCAATACAGAGGTTTCTTTGATTTTTTTTTTTCTAGTAAACTCTGATTGAAAAACCAATTACTGAAATAAATTTAAAGGTTTCACAAGGCCAGTTTTTAAGAAGAGCACAATTTCGTTGAGATATATAACTCACAGAATATGGAATTCACGCAGGCAAAATACACAGCTCAGCATCCCTAATGTCTGTGGTGATGAGCAGCTCCTGTCATCATCTAATTGTGGAGTATTCTCATCACCTCTGAAGGAAACCGAGCATCATTAGGCATTCTCCCTGGGGCATCTACCTGAGCACTTAGCTCCAGGCAATCAGATGTCTCCTTTGATAACTGAAATGTATCCATTCGGTATGTTTTATCACAGTAGAAATAAATCACATTCTTGGTTGCCAGGCGAGTTTACTTAAGACTCTGCTTCCAGGATTTCTGTACAATCTAGCATTCATCACTACTACAAACTGTCTATGCCTGAGTAAGATTTTATCATATGAGACAGCACTTAACTTATCCAGTCATCCACTGACAAACACCTGAGCTGTGGACAGTCTTCAGGTATTTTGAATAACACCGATAGGAGTATTTGTCACAAGTTCTTAAGTGAAGGGGAGCTTGGGTTTCCACTGGGTAGTAACCTAAGGGCTAGAATTTCAGGAATGCAGAAACTATGTCAAATGTCTTGAAGAACTGGTAAACTGTTTTCCAAACACGCTGTATTATTTTACATCCTATGACTCGATTCTGAGGAGTAGACTTTCTATAGATCCTCGCCAGCAGTTGTTATTGCAGAGGGCTCTTTTTTGGGCTTGGGTTCCATTTCTCTACTGGCAGCTGGCACTGTTCATCTGCCATGTGCTTAGTGGCTACTTTACATCTTCTAGGGAAGTGTCTACTCAAATCCTTTCCCCACTTTTAAAGTAGGTCATTTTAAAAATTACTACTGAGTTTTATACATTCAAATCTATGCAACTTATTGCCTCTATGATTTGTAAATATTTTTCCTAATCCTGGGGACTTCAAACAAAATTAAGCTTAAAGTCCAAGCAGCAGAAATTGATTAGATATCAGAAACTTTAAATAAAGATGATAGAATAGAAATGAAGTCTTACCCATGCATTCATTCACTCGATCAGCAAACACTGCTACTATGTTAGGAAGTAGCCTGACTATCATATATAGTTCACATTGGAAGTATGCTATGATTTTTGTTTTTAAACACTTTGCCTAGTGTCTTACTTTAAATTAACCAAACATGTAATTTACTGCCCACATGGAGTGCATAGACCCTTTTAAATATAATCTACTTCCTTATATCTTAGCTACACTAGGAAGGATGCCATTACTTATAATTCCAGAATCTCCCATGAATGTGCAGTACAGCAATCACCTTCATAAACAACAGTATTAAAATACTATTTCAATATATTAATGCCTCTACATTTCTTTTAAAATTGCTAATTGGTAGCTCTACATTATCCATCTGTACTTTAGCAGACAATACAGACTCTCATGTTCAAAGTCAGAATTCCATTTAATGAGGTTCAAAATGTTTATGGACATAAAAGCAGACATTTGTGCATTAAGACATCACAAAACTACAGAAAGGCTATGTGAACAACTCCAAAGTTGTCTATATTTCAGGATCCTTTTTTTCATCTTTATTCATGCTTAAGCAAGGCAATTTCCACTGCAGTAGTCTCAAGGTTCTTATTATCAATGAAGAACACTCATTTAAAGGAAGGACTGAAATTATTTAGCACATGCAAATTTCAAACAGATTGCCAGACAGTAGCTGGTCTGTGAAGCTTGCCCCAGATTATTAGCAACAGTGGGAGCTCAAATATCAGGGAAGCAGTTGTTTCTGGATTTATAAAATCCCACTTTCCTCCCATGACTTTTTCCAGTCAGTGCTTAAAAATCTAAGAATGACTAACATTGGAGTCCCTCCCAGCTTATAGCAGCCAGAGAGAAGAGATAAAATCAGAAAAGATAGAATACATCCCACATTTTTATTAAAACCTGAATGACCATAGGAATAAACTTCCCTTTAAAATAGCTGAATGACTATGAAGGAAACAGTGAGGGAGAAACGACAACGGCTTCATATTGGTCATGTGACCAGGGAGGCTGCAGCTGATGCAGACCATAGGAGTCAAAAGATTCCTTACCAAATTTGGTGACAGAAGTGACTGGAAGTGGAAAAGAACACCTGCATTTGCAATCTGGTCCAGCCACCTTCTGCTGGCTTCCCACGTCTCCATTTCATTTTCCTTGCTGTTATCAAACATCTGGTTTAAGGCGGCCATGAGCTGCTCAGAGAAGGCGCAGACAGTGGCCACAAGACTTTGGCAGAAAACCATGTCTCTCCGGAGCTGGGTTTCACTATCTGATTGAAAAAGAACACAAAGGAAGCTTTCAAATGTGGCAGCAGGCAGGTGTAACGGCACACACTTTTAATCCCAGCACAGATCTCTGTGAGTTCAAGGTCAACCTGGTCTATATGATAAGTTCCAGGACAGCCAGGAATACAGAGAGACCCTGTCTCAAAATTACAATATAGAACAGAAAATGTTACAGAGACTACCACCAGCATGGCACAGTAACTGTAAGGGTGCAGTAGTATCGCATGTACTTCAGCACCAACCAACAGCTCTCTGGATTTAAGATCTACTCAGTCTGAGGGGAAACATGATATTACTAGAAACCTAGCCAACAATCCAGAACTAATGAAGTCACAAATCTTGGAGAACATAAAACCGCCACCTTATTAAACCTACGTAGCCCCTAACTACATTCTAAATACCCTTATGTCCACAGAGAAGTGTAGTGTGAAGGAAACTTCTCTTTGCAACAGACAGAGACCATTACAGAAAACCACAACCAATCAAAATGTAGAGTTGTAGAGCGCAGTCCCAATGGATACATCTATAAAACAACTCTGGCTTGGAAGGCTCAGGAAACATTGTGGGAGAAGGGATTGATGTGGGATGTCCTTCTGTATGTGTTGCTTTTATTGGTTGATGAAAAAAGCTGTTTCGGCCAATGGCTTAGCAGAGCACATCCAGGCTTGAAATCCAAACAGAGATATATATATAGAGAGAGTAGGCAGAGTCAGAGAGATGCCATGTAGCTGCCAAAGGAGACAGACTCTGGAACCTTATGGGCAGACCACCGACTCATGGTGATACATAGATTAATAGAAATGGGTTAACTTAAGAAGTAAGAATGAGGTAGAAATATGCCTAAGCCATTGGCCAAACAGTGTTGTAATTTATATAGTTCATGTGTGATTATTCAGGTCTGGGTGGCCAGGAAACGAAAGAGCAGTCTCCGTTTACAAGGGATAGAAAGATGGTAAGAGCCAGAGAATCAAGGAGTTGCTGTCGATTGTATCTTCTAGCAATGACAGAAACCACACCCATAAAGTCTCACCAACACGACTGTCTCCACATGAGCTGAACAAAGGGACCAAGAGGCCAAAGATGATTGGGGAAACCAACAAGGCCTCAGCCTTATGCAAAGAACTACAGACAACTAAGGAATGATGACAACAGGAGAAATAGTCTTTCCCATTGAATATCACACCAATTGGCTATCCAATACCAAATGGTCAGCCCCCAAAATATGGATATAAGTAACAATATATAGACAGAGCAACTTACATTTATGTATTTAGGAATATATACCTGTAGACACCTACACATATATGTATGTAACAACAACTAATTAAAAAAGGGTCCTTGAATTTGAAAGATAGCAAGGAGTATATAGGAGAGTTTGGAGAGAGGAAAGAGAAGGGGAAAATGATGTAACTATAATTGTAAAATAAATATTGCATAATGAAAACAATTTTTTTTGAGACAAGGTCTCTCTGTGTAGCTCTGATTGCCCTGGAACTCACTCTGTAGACCAGGGTGACCTTGACCTTATAGGAATCTACCTGCCTCTGCCTCCTAAATGCTGGAATTAAAGGTGTGCAACATTGCACCAGGTTGAATAGTTTAATGAACTATTAAGCATATACCAAGGCTAGTGCTTAATTTTCTCACTTAATTCAACGTGGAAGAGTAAATTTGAGTTTCTTTAACAAAAAAATTTAAATATGCTTTTAATAAGATTTAAACATTAGCACATATCAAAAACATTTAAAGAAGTCTCCACCAGTGGGGGTATGCTGTGAAATGCTGTCCTCTGGACTTGACATGGCTATAGTCATTCAAAATTCCCTCGTGTCCTTCTGTACCAAATCTCTTCTCACTTCCCAGTCTTATAAAAAAATAAAAATAAAAAAGAGCTTCAGCAAACATCTTAACAGCTGTGCCCAGCTTCTAGCAAAAGAATGGTCGTGTGACAGCTTGCTAATTATATTGGTAGAGTAAGATTTTTCTTGAAGAAGGAATATATTTCAAAATTTTTTTTCCTATAAAAAGATTCAGTTTCCTTTCAATACTTCAGTTCCTACTATACTCATCTTCTATAAACACCTAACAAATTCAAAGCTTCATATAATCTCGGCTATTTACAAGCCTAAGTACCCTAATTTACTGCTCAAAAAAGAGCAAAGAAGGAGAAAGAGAGATACATATAAATATTGATGGGCATTAGACTGACACAGAGATGGTGGGGGGAGGGGTAAGAAAAAACAAGCAAGGACATGAAAATAAAGACTTGTCAGACTAGGGATGGTAGTAATGCTAAAGCTAGTCAATGCTTATTCCAGCTGCCATTCCAGCCCACAGCTTTCTTGAGGGGGAGAAGCATTCTTTTCTACATAGGAACTCCCACGCAGGCTGTCTAATCCCAAGTGGTCATCCCTGGATACATGTACAGATAAACAAATCTAAATTGACTCAGTAGATTATATATACATGTGTGTATGTTGTGTGCATATGTATATGCATGCAGCAATAATAATGCAAGAAAAGATCATGAGTTTTGGAGGGGTACACTGGAGTTGGAAGAGGGAGCAGAGGGAGTGATATAGTGCTCATGTATAAAGTTCTTACACACACACACATATGCTATTTAAAAAGCCATAAAGGCCCAAAACCAGAGAAATAAATTTCATCTTTGGCTTTTAATAAATATGGAATGTTTCCAAAAGATTAACAAAAAGTGTTAAGTAGAACATTCAGCAGATATGGACTATTGTTTTCTAATGAAAAACATAATTTCACGGTCAAAATGATGGCATAATTTGACTATTGTTTAAATGTCACGCCATGCAGAAAAGGGAAGAGAGAGTGAAAAAAATCACAAAAAACCCCATAGATAGAAGAGAAAAATAAAAATAAGATAAAAAGAAGTTTCTGCCAGTTCGGTGTGATGTCACCTGCCTGTAATTTTAATCCACAGGATGCTGAGGCAGGAGGACCCAGTTGGGTGTGTTATCACCTTCCTGTAATTCCAGCACACAGGAGGCTGAGTCAGGAGGATTCAGCTGAGTGTGGTGTCACCTGTCTGTAAATCCAGTCCACAGGAGGCTGAACCAGGAAGGTCCCCTGGGTGTGATGTCACCTGCCTGTGATCTCGGCCCACAGGAGGCTGAGCCAGGAGGATTCATAGTAAAAGACAAGCTTGGGCCATATCCTGAAGTCTGAGGCTATCTTGGGCTACATAAGACCCTATCTCATAACAAACACACAAGCACACACAAACATCACAACTATCTGATGAAGCAGCCATCTGAACACTGAAGAGAGCTATGCAGTCCAGGATGACTTTTGGAACTGGTGAAACTGAACTTGAAATTCCAAAATGCCTTTCACTGTTTCTTAAATTTACTTACTGGGGAGCATTTTTGGTGACCTCTCATGATATCCAAGATCCGAGTTGAATGAATACCATCTACTAGATATGTTATTCTTCCAAAACATACTTATTCTCCTTTAAACTATGGAAACAACAATAGTTGTCCCCAATGAAATTTTATAAATATTAATCTATGAAATTTATCTTTAGAATAGTTTAAAAATGCAAGTATTTTTTGCTGTTGTTACTGTTATTAATCAAAGAACAATCAGTTAACCAAAAGTCCCTTTGTTTGACTCTACTCATTTATTCATCATCAAAAATTTCCAAGTTCAGTAGGCTCTAAAATTGTCACAAATTACCCCCTACCGTAGCCATGCACTTGTAGTATAATTTTGAGAGTTTTGCCTTCAAAAGGAAAATCCCAAGACAGGTGTGGCAGCATTTCCCTGATACAGAAATGTTTGAGGCTGGGGAATCACTTCAGCTAAGGAGTTCAAGGCCTACTTGGAAAACTGAGTGAGAAGTTGGCTCTTAAATTTTTTAAAAAGTAAATAAATAAATCGCAAGCCAGTAAAGGTCCTGGCTCCACCGCTGCACTGGATCATGCTGCCGGTGCCATGGTGCGCAGATAATGCTAGCTCTTACACACTGCTACAAGTGTCTGCTTCTGGAGTGCTGGCCATCACTCCATGCTGTGCATGCAAACGGGGACTTCCTGAGCGGTCTACCAAGGGAGCTACATTCTCAGACCACCGCTTTCTTACAACACCTACTGATGGACCCTTGGGACAGCTACTGCTTTAGGAATTTGTTGATGATAAAAATAAGTAGTGCTTGCTTTGAAGAGGCTAACAACTTACTGTCTGTAATTCAGAGTTTGATGAAATGTTTAATTGCCCTTTGGTGTCATTGCCAATTATGCTGCGCTCCTACTAAATGCATGCTAGAAGTGCTTCAATGTAAGATCTGTAAAATATTTATATAAATTCCTGATCATCAACAACAATTAGATGGTTTAATGATAAATTTCATACCCACACACCAACTATTCCCTTTACCACAGCCTTTAAGCTTTCTCCTTGTTTTAGTGAAGGGAGGTATTGGTGTGGAAGTCAGGAGGGACCTGAACCTATGATTCTTTTCCTTCTTTGGCTTCCCGAAAGCTGGGATTGCCTGCCTGTGCTCCCATGCCCAGCTTTTTCTTTCTCTTAGTAATGATATGGTTTTAATATGTGTTTAAATATATTTCCATATGTACTTATAATCAAAAATGACCTTAAGCTTTTGTGCCCTTATTAAAACACTTAAATACATTAAAAAAATTCAATACTCTAGAGAAGGCAGGTGTCAGAGCCCCATATAGCTTGCTAGATGACAGAAGGCATTGATTTCCTATTTTAAGACCTTTATGATCCTGGCTACATTGCTTCAGACAGTAAAAATAGGGCAAAACATTACCTGAGTATTCAAGGAGAGCCAGTAATATCCGACACTTCACCTCTGCAGAGACAGAAAGCACACTTACTAGTTATCCACTGGGCTTCTGCAACACACATGACCTTTTATCCTGGCAGTAAAAATCACCATGTTTTTACTATATTAGGTAATCAAAATGCCATTTGCTTACCATTCTACTGTTGCCCATCTGCTTAAAGGCTATCAATTGCCCAAGACACATGAATGTCTTTCAGTTCTGAATTACACAATAGAATACTGTTCAAATAGTGCCCAATTCTAGGAAATCCTTGCCTACTTTAGCCTGAACGCAATTCCTGAATATATAAGCTGTGTTGTTAAGCTGTGAAAGTAAGTTTAGATAAAAAAAAATGCATGTATATACATTAATATACTCTACTATTCCATCCCACACAGGGCCAATCACAAATATTTGACAGGTATATAATAGTTTCATACTTATCACTGTGTTCATTGGCTTCCAATAGTAAAGAGTGCCTTCTATGCAATAAGATTATACGATAGAAAGAAGTGTTACGAATCATTCTGTTCTATGCATCATAGGTGTCAATGAGAGGGGCTTGGCTAACTGAGTAGAAATAAGGACAGCACTCAAAGGGCAATGAAGTTTACAAACACAAATGCAGAAACAAGAGCATTTTGGAGGCAAGAAAGCACACTCCACTGAGAACCAATTTATTATGCTCTAGCTTTGTGGCATTCAAAAACTTAACAGTTATTAGTCCAGCTCATTCACAGATGATACTTTATGTTTACAAAGGCCTATGTGGGAAACATGAACAGGAAATATACTTAAGGTCTTTGCAAGTCTTGTAAAGTGCTGTATCATGACAAGTGCTATTACTCTAACCTAGAGCTGGCTGAAGCTAATATGGACTCTGCAAGGACAAAATACTTGGTAGAAATGTAAGTTTAGACCAGCAGGGAGGAGGGGGATAGGCGAGAAGAGTGCTGGCAAAGAAATATGCCAGAAAATTAACAACATATCTCATTGTCTCGTTAAGACACTATGATTGGGCCACAATTATGGAGCTAAAGTGAAAGCTGGCTTATAACATTAGCTTGATGAGTTTAGATTCATCTGGGATCAAGTCACGACCAGGCTCTGGTGTCCAAGAATGAGCCAAGAATAAGACATGTAAAAGAAAATCTGGTAATGGTGTGTATGAATCAGAAAACATGGAGAGAAGGATAGAAAATTATCAAGGTAAGTAAAAAAAATGGAAAAAAAAGGCCTTATGATACTGAGACAAATTCAGGCAAAAAAATAAAGAAAAAGTAAGTCTGTGGGAGAAAAACATTAGAACTTTAAAAAAGAATGATATTTTCAAAGGAAAAGAGAGGAAAAAGCGTCATCATTTACAAACCATGTGAAACATCCTCTCCTGTAGGGAGAGTGAAGATTAAACTCTCAAGAAACTTAGCAAATTCAGAAAGCTCAGGGAAATTCAAAGCCTCACAAAGGCCCTCCCATCCCAGGAGGCTGCTTGAGAGTTGTATAAGGAACATACACAGTGATGCACCCATCTTGAGCCATCACACATGATGGGGTGGGCTTCCGGGTGACACATCCATCAGCCTGTGGGTTACCCAAGCTCCTGTGAGCAACCCTCACCCATGCTCCTGCGAGCTACTCCTCACCCATGCTCCTTTGAGTTACTCCATATCCATGCTCCTGTGAGCAACCCTCACCCATGCTCCTGTGAGCTACTCCTCACCCATGCTCCAGTGAGTAGCCTAATAAACCCATTGGTTCACCAAGCTGGATTTGGATGGAATCTTGCTTTGCTCTGTCATTGCCCTATCTGGGGTTAAGGTGTCTTTCTTTGAGTCTTCCTAGGAGAAGTCATGTAACACAAATTGAGCATAAATTTAAGGGGATGGTGAAATCAAGCAAATATACCTTAATTCAGCTGGTAGCATAAGACCATGCTTAGCAGAAAGATTAAGCAGGAGACAATTACCACTTCTTTGACATTTTAATCAATTAGTTCCCCATTGACATGCCTACCTTCTATTATCTGCTCCCTATTATCTATTCAGCAGGGTATGTGTAGATGAAGAAATCGTCACCTAACACTGGAATGACACTTTGGCAATCCGTCTTATGTAAAGGTCAAGGGTCATGATGTTTTGATATCATATTTTGTATAAATCTTAAATCAGACATCAGGAAACATAAGAAACGGGAGCACTCCATTGACATATGTAAAACACAAAATTCTAGCCAAGTGTCAAGTTAAATTTTTACCTGTTCATATCTATGGGGCTACATCTATGACATCACTCCCCACAGTCTGCAAAGTGGAACGAAAATTACATGGAGCCAAATGGAACAAAGTGCTAATGAACTGGGGAGCTTACTTGAGGATGTTCCACATCACAACTGATTTAAAAATAATGGCAGCGTACCCTGTTCCCAGGACAGCCCAGTAGGCTGAAGCAGTAGGTGGTAAATAAACTGTTTTTAAAGACTCATTTAACACACAATCTGAGTTTTCACCCAGAATAACTGCATTTCAAATGAACTTAGAAAAATAGCTAGAACTTAAAAGTCTGCAAAACGTCTTTACCAGGCACGCGATTGACTACAAGATTCTTAGAACATATAGCCAGACTAAATCAGCTACTGGTGTCTCATGACCAAGGGTGGTACCAATGTTCACAACATCAATCAATCAAAAGAATAAAGAAATAAACTAATGTTAGATATGTAACTATCTACCAACTCTATGACTTCAAAATGTGCCTTGAAGAAAAAAGACTATAAAAACATAAGGAGATAATAATGCAAGATTCTCAAACGTTTTTTATTGAGTATTTTATCTACGTTAGAAATGTATATGTCAAAGATGAAATACTTTTACTAAAAATGCAGTAAAACAAAGTTTCGGGAATATGTTCACTTCTAATCAATACTGTACTTATTTGAAAAAATAGTTAAATCTATTTTTATCATTATCAAAACCTCAAAGGATAGTGAGATCATCTGTATGAATTTACAACTTCTGGAAGCATTATGCTGAGAAGAACTCTTCTGAGAAAATATGGCTTCCACTCTGCAAAACACGTGCTTCAGCTCCCTAACGTGTGTTCAAAATCTATTCATTTTTAAAATATTCATAATTTGAGACTATTTTGATTCAGACTTTTAATGAGATGTTATAAGTTTCCCAGAAAACCACAATATTAAGCCATGAAATTAAAATATAGTCAAGACATCCAGTTACAAATAACAAAACATTTCATCACTGAATAGAATCTGTGATTTATCTGGGGCCTGTTGTCCATCCACCCAAATGTCCTCTGTAGTTAACTTGGTGTTCAAAGCTGCTGTATTTGAGTGTATTTCCAATTTACCCTAAAATTGGAGTCGCTAGAAGTATGCTAGAATCTTGCTGAATATCATTTATTATAGCTAAGTGACAAATGGCTAAGAAATAAAGCTATGAGCATGGGAAGGTCTGCTGTACACATTTCTCAAATTTAGCACTGTCAATATTTGGGGGGGGGGAATGATCCTTTGCTGTGACAGACTGTCCTACGTGCTGGACTAGGCTCAGTAGCATTCCTGACCTCTATTCACCGGGTGCCAGTCATACACTTGCAGCTGGGACAATCAAGAACATCTCCAGACATTTGATCAGGACCCTAATCTCTAAATTAGAGGTTGTGATAATTTCAGGATGCCATGCAAATAATGTCATGGCAGCCAATGATCATCAGTCAAGGCCAAAACTTTAAAAACTAGTGATGCAATGTATGAAGTTAATTAGATTCCCATAAAGATACACAACAAACTTTTTAGGCTTCCTATAAAAATTAAGCTTCGTGTGCTTTTTGTTAATTCCTTATAATTTTCTCATATTATTTCAAACACCAAAGTCTTAAGCTCACATGGTTCCAATTATCTATGCACACACCCTATTTCATTCATTCAGAGTGCTCTCCATGATATACTCTGCAGTGCCTGCAGGCTTATTCCTTCTCCAGCTCCTCTTCCTCGTCCATTTCCTTCCTTTTATTCTATTCTGCATGGGAATCACTGCAGAAAGCAATGGGGCATTAGCAGACTTTGCTTTTCATACCGACCTTCAACAAATTTCCTGATGTTCTGTGCAAGCGCCCGAACACTGCTCGGCAGATTCCAAGGGTCCTGTTTGAGGTGAAGTCTTAGTCTTTTCGGGCAACTCAGCTTTGCCTCCATTTCCTGCTGGAATTCTAAACACATAGGGAAAATCTCTCATAAGTCTCAACCAATTCTCGGGTAAGCCCACTGGCTCCGGAATTTGCTGCTTTGATCCATTTTACTATTCTAAAATATTGTTAATAAATTTCCTTAGTGAAATTACAACAGAAAGTGTGTTAAATCTAGAAACAAGAGTCCAATGTTATTTTCTTATAGGGATTCCACCCAGGAAGCAAATATGGGCTGAAATGCTATTGTAATACAGAAAGAGAGACGGGAGAAGGGGATAGTGCCGTGCTCTGTGGTCTGGGGCCTACCTGCCAATCCAACACTCCTGAGGCCCTCCCCGCCCCCGTGGGGTATGACCAGGTAGACCTTACTGCAAAAGCAACTTAAGTCTTTTGTGTCTTTAATTTATGTATTTTTGGTTTTGCCCCTAAAGGTAGCAAATATTTGAAATTTTCAAAGAAATATAAAAAAGTTTATAAAAGTTAATATAGTGATTTTTAATATTTTCACGTATGATCCAAACAGAAGTGAAGTTTGGAGAATTATGACATAAAAGCTCAAGATTTTTTCTTCTGCTGCAATATTTTTGCTTTAATATTTATTTCAAACATACCTTGTAATCCTCGACCTGGTGTGAGATGCTTGGTTTGCTCAAAGGCCCTCACAACAGCTTGCCCTTTCAAGAGGTTGGTTATGGAATCCATCTATCAAGGATAGATTTCTGAGTGTTACAGACATCTCTAATACACAGTATACACTATATATACATATGCATATATATAATATGTGCATGAATATATCTTTTAAAATACTTTTCTTAAATAAATGTTTTTGAGAACCCACCATGCTGGTGAAACTTATCTTTAAACAAAATATTATTATCAACTCATATTTTCACTTAAACATTTCCAGTTCTTCCTCATAATTTACAATAAATTGATAAAAAATGTACAAAATAAAAAATCTATTTCACAAAAGAAGTGAAAGCTCAGAACTTTCCAAAAGCACAGAAATATTTTTCAAAGTGCTAAAACCTCCAATACTACAAGTTTTTATTATGATTACAAAACATTTCACAAAAGTGAAGTCCTAACATGAACAGCTAGGAAATTGTGAAGTTTTTGAAACTAGAAATAACACTAAGAGAGCCACCAGGAAACATTCAGCCAACCCGCCAATAGTCAAGAGGGTTTCTCCTCTATGTATAGTTCTCTTACATTTGTCATATAGTTTTCTATAAAATATTTGGTAGTCACAAGTACCCTTTAGCTTGGTTGCTGAAGGAACACCTCTTTTAAAGCAAAGGAGGCCAAGAGACAGATTGCATTCTGCTTCCTAGCTCTTTGCATTACATCTCAAAGATTCCTGACCTTTAACCTAGACAAAAGACCCACAACTGCCCCACCACACCTGGCTGAAAAGCTGCTCCAGGCAAGTGTGGATCTTGTCCTGTTTATCATGAGATATCCGGATGCTGATAGGAAGTTCATCACCTATATGAAAAAAATAAGCCAAAAACCTTCATCTTATTTTTAACATGTTGAAATACTATCTTATTTGATAAAATATGAGCAATTTAAAACGAGATCTTAGCCCATATCAGAAAAGGAATTGGATCAGGTCTCATACAGCAGAAAAGTCAGTTGGATCATGCTGCTGAAACAGTCCAAAGCAATGCTTCTCATGGGAAGCATAAAGCATCAACATGTATTTTTCCTGACTTCTCTCTCCCAGTTGACTAAATGTAAGGTTCCCTCGGATGTATGTGCCTTCTAAAAAACACCTTCAGGCTGAAATGACTTCCCACGCCTCCACCCAAGCATCCATGCTCAGTGCTTTTGGTAAAAACTTATTTCCATTGTACCTATAATCCTTCACTATGAAGGGTAAGGCCAGAAGCCATACGTTAAATACGACTTTTAAATGTGCACTTCTTATAACTGGCATTTGGAAACTAGCTTTCCAGTCACAATGCAATACAGTGGCCACTGGGAATGACTAATGAAATTGAAATGCACATGGACCAAAGACATCAATGCCCCCTTTATAGGCATCTGTGACGTTACTAGCATCAAAGAGCCCAAGCTGTCTACCACACCCACCTGAGTCCATCTCATCACTGTGGAAGTAGGAGCTGCACTGGCTGCTGCAGATACTTGTGAAGGAGGCAATAGAATTCCTGTTGCTATTGCAGTCACTGCAAAAAAGAGCCATATGTTACTTTAAGAATATGTTTGCCCGGTTTGTACTCCAGTGTGATGGCAAGAGAGAGGAGTGAGGGCCAACTATGAGCAGAGCTATCACAGGGAGATAGGAGAGAACGTCATATTGAAAGTCATTGCTTTGTGTGCTAATTAAAATTACAGTAAAAAGAATGCTTGCATCCTCCTGTTACTTCTTACCACATAAATTTATGACACAGATATATTTATCAGTGTGTTCTATATAACATTAAGAAGCCATGAAGCGAGACCCCTGGTTGCCAAGGTGAATATCTATCCTAACTCCATGGACCTCTGTGTCTTCATGTATTAAATGGAGCTACTATCAGAATCTGCCACTCCAGGTGGCCATAGGGGATTATTTTAAATTCTTTGGCTAAAACTCCGCAGCTGTTAGTTACTAGTTTGAGATAACCCTACCTGATGAGAATAATTTTGATACAATTAATATTAACACAATGTTCATTGAAAATACTATGGACAAGAGTGACCTTTTCCTTCAACTAATAAAAATCAAACCAGAGATGTTGAAGCTGCACACACAGTGTATGGGGCATGTTGTGAAAGTGCTCAGGTGAGAATCCTGGAGACAAGGTTCCAGTGACGGAACTCCTCAGAGGAGCCCCTGGGCAGGAAGGGGTGCTGAACGAGCTGTTTGCCCCAAATACTGAACACCTCAGTACCTCAAAATGTGACCAATTGAAGGAGATAGTCTTCGAAAGGTCATTTTGAGGGGTTCTTAATCCAATATGGCTGCTGCTCTATAAGAAGGGGATCTCTAATGAGAGATCACATGAGGAGACAGCTGTGGGACAATGACAAGTGAAGGCCTGGAGTAGGCTCCTTCATAGTCCTCAGAAGGAACCAACACAGCCAACATCCTGGTCAGGCTTCCGGGTGCTAGAGCTACACTACAAATTCTGTCATCCAAGTCAGACAGTCAGGGCACTTTACGCTATCAGTCATGGCCAACTACTACAGAAACAGCCCCTAGAGGAAACAAACACAAAGCTGGACATGGGAAGTGCAATATATAACAAAGACAAGGGAAACAGAGCAAAAAGGACTGCTCTTTGCTAGCTAATAAACCACAATCAGAAGGACATTTTGGACAATTGCTATGACACAGTTACACAATCAGTGTGTAAGAACAACTCTTACACAACAGGGCCACATTGCCGGAGGGAAGAAATAATCCAGATCATTAGTAAGAACAACTTTAAAGACAAGGCTGCCCTGCTTGAACTGGTGGTAATTTTGAAACAGCAATGAACAAAATCGACCATCAACATTCATTTTCAAGAACTTTGAAGAGAACATAAAACCTCACTTGAGTTTTCTGATGAAATGAGAATTTCGAGGAATGGCTCACCTGTAAGAGTCTCTGTTGCTGACGGTGTCGTGGCCTGAGTCCTCTTGCTCATCCCCTGCTATGTTGAAGCAGACGCGCTTGCTGTTTCTCTCTCCCTTGTCATTGTCACTGTCGGTTGGTAGCACACACTCTGTTGTCTTACGCTCCAGCTTAGGGGAATACGTTATTGAAGACAGAAGGCTGCACAATGACATGTTTAAAGAACATAAGTGAGTGTTTTGAAACTAGCTCAAAACTCTCTCATTTGTTAAATGTGATGGGCTTACAAATATTTCCAGAACAAATATTTCCATGCCAAATAAATAGTATCTGTGTAAAGAGTGTGTCATAGAATGTCTGGTTTTACTGCTCAGCATGAACAGAGCAGCACCAATCAAACACAAAGGCTGTATTCAATCCTGCATCAGCCACCTGAGCTTTGTTGTCAGCACTGCCCATTATGGAGGATGGGAATAAAAGTACCTAGCCCTCGTGGCTGCATTGAGAATAAAATGGGAGTAACATTCTGATGCATAACACATTGCCGTTAGTACCACTAGCATTACTAGCATTACAGTGTTGTTATTTCCTCTAAATTGAAATAGTTCCTTCTGGAGGGATTCCTAAGTCGCAGTTAAGGAAACTGAGTAGGTTCAGGAAGGTCTCCCAAGCTAACAATTCACAAGGCCTTTGTGAAGGCTATAAAATTAACAAAGCAGAGTTGGAGAGAAGATACTCTTCAATGGAGCTGTTTCCAAGCTTTGGGCAGTTCCAAGGATGCAGCTTTTGTGAGTCATTACCCCATGCCAGGATGGGCCTTTCAGTGATGCAGCTTGAATCACCCATGCTTCTGTACACTACTTTCTTGCATACACCCCCTTACATAGCCCCCATAAATTTTCTTTTTATCAAGCTAGACTTGAGAGGAATCAGCTCTTCGGTATGGCATTAATGCCATATTGGGAGTTCTAATGCTGGTTCCTGCCTCAGCAGGAAAGGTCATACAAGGAACTAGCAACCACAAGCATTAACCAACCTTTAATATCCTCCCTGACTCATCCGCCTACCCTGAAGACCAGGCTACCTCTCTGACTTCTGCCTCTAGCATTGTCTGTTTGATAGAGGTAATCCACACCATTAATCTCTACTGTCTGTTCTAACAGGCAGGAGCCCTGCATGTATTAACTTAAAGATACTGAGCAGGGTGACCGTCAACAGAAGGCTAAACGGAGGCAGGGGCCACTTGCATTGGCAAGCTAGTCAGGATGAAACGCTCAAGGCTGCCCAAAGAGTTTTCTTCCACTAAGCTCAAGGGTATATTGTCTTGAGTTGGTGTAAACCTGATGAAGACCGAGTAGTTACAATTCTACGGCTGGAAGTCTGAGTATGTGATGCTTCTGCTAGAACCATCTAACTTAAAATTACACAAATGTAAACTTGGATTTTATTATCAAATAACATGCTACAAACTTGCAAGATGAATTTAAACTCTATCTGAACTAATGGTCTATAGATGATTTCTTTAGCTAATAATTATGTTCATAAATATAAGATACCTATGGCACTCAGTTCCAACCAATTGCACATTACCCATATACTCATTTGTTCCTAACAATACAAACACTCCTTTTTTGTGTATTTTAAGACAACAAGGCCCATACCACTTATACATATTTTACATGAATGCTGTACATTGAGTAAATACAAAGTAAGGGATTTCACTGGTTAAAAACATGTTTTGTTCTTGGTACTGAAATGTAGTATTCAAAAAACACACGAAAGCCTCTGCTTTGTTGGAGTGTCAATTTCCCTGGGAGGACAAAAGAAAGAGAAAGCTTTACAGGTCATGGGATGGTGGCAAATGCAAAGTTCTAGAAGATAAACAGAAGAAAGGCAGGCGCTGGGCGTGGGCGTGGCTTAACTACCGGTAAAGGCCCCGCTTATGTGGTGGGTTCATGCCCCACTAGATTTGGTTTAGAGCTACAATTTCACAGTTTGGTCAGGGAAGCTCTGTGAGGTGATACTTGAATAATGTGTGGCATTGTCGAGCTTTTAGACACCAGTGAAAACTAGAGTGTTCCATTGCTCAAGACTGAACATTTTCAGTAGCCCAAAGTGATGAATTCTCTTAAAGACAGTTTCTCTGTTTGGAAAGCTATTTCTAGGTCTTGTGAGACAGATTGCACATTTATTCACTCCTTTCCCCCAAAAGATGAAAACATTAGACTAACCCCAATTACCCAAGCAGAGACAGATGAGCCCGCATACCAAGGACAAAAGGCATGCAGGAGCTCCCATGGCGCAGGGAGCCCTCTGTGCTTGTGGGTATTTTAAATTAGAAGTCACAGGGCTGCACATAAACAGTTTTCTCACAGTAATAAGAATTGTATTCACATTTTAAACAGTTGCAATGTACTTGTACTGGCCCTCTGGGATGAGTGCTAAGTTTACAAAAAAAAAAAAATGACAGGGGAAAAAATCACATGCATAACATTTCTAGATTCTGAGAAGCAACAATAAAGCATATACATTTTTGTGTGTAGGCAAAAAAATGCTTTCCTTTGCTTTTGCTCATTGAGAACATGGATCTAACTAACAAAGGTCCTATTAATTAAATCTTGAGCAGAATCCTACTCCAGAACAGTTTCCTTTGGATTAAACCCTGATTGATAACAACCTCTGTGCACACTATATCCCCTACCTGTGTTCCAAAATACCATCATCACAGCATTTGTTGGTTCTTATAGTAGACCGGTAAATATGGACTAGGTATCAATTTATTTAAATCTAAAGTGTACCTTATAAAGTAGGCATTACCTCTATTTTAGTTGGAGCAGGGGGTGAGAGACATACACTGTCAAAAACATATGCAAATTAAACAAAATGTACTGTCTCTGCATATGTCTTACAAGCTGGAGAGGGTGGACAATCACTAAGGCACATATCAAAATGGGAGACACAGTCCTAGTCCTCCGAGGATGGGCATATCTATGTGAATTGCTTTAGCTAATGTAAGATCACTGGGTGTGGTGTGTGTTACTGATAGCAGAATCCTATATACCTGTGTAAAAGCACCTTATTCCTTTCTCTTGCACAGCAATCAGTAGCATTCAAGTAAAATGCACACCTGCCTGCTCCTCCGAGTGAGGATAATGGCCCAAGATGGATATGAAGAATGAGTAAAGAAAGCCTTGCTTCTTGAAATTTGTGAGAACTTCAGCGTTCCTTTGAACAATATGGGGGGATACAGCACAAAGGTGGTGTGTGGAAAGCCAACGGCAGAGAAAGGCTGGAGTGTCTAGACAGGAGGGGCTTCTACTTTCTTTCTGTGGATCTCTCTTAGCCTGACTCTTGAAAGTCCAAGTGGTTGTTTGGCCATGCAGACCTTCTCAGAAGCAGTGCCCACCGGCAGAGCACCTTCATAAAGGACTACAGTTGTCATTTTCCAAGGCTAGAGACAGAGCAGAGAAGCTGGAGTTCAGTGAGATATGCATGGGACAGATGATGCAGAAATTTGCAGGCTAGAAAAAATGGATTTGATCCTATAGTTGGCTATGTGGGTCTGTGTGTTCATGGACTCAATCAACAAACATAGATTAAAAATATGCCTAAAAAGCATTCTCCCTGCATTGCATATGTGCAACATTTTCCTGATACTATTTCCTAAACAGTACAGTATCATAACTATTTACTTAGAATTTATATTGTAATAAATATTACAAGGAGTCTAGAAGTAATTTAATATACAAAAGGATAAGTGTGTTATACACAAGTACTTTACCATTTTATGTAAGAAATGAGAGCATCTTGAGATTTTGGTATCTGCAGGGAGCTTTGGGTGCAATCTCTATTGGACATCAAGTGATAAATGTAATTCAAACTACAATGTAATGCTTCTTATGGTTTTAGGAGGGGACCAGATCAATTCACCACACTGGATCTCTCCAGTATCTGTGAATGTAGAAAGAAAGACTCAGTTGGACAACTCTCCAGTGACACCAGAGAAGGATGATGGTGTCTCAGTCTAAAGTGACATGCAAGGACATATTCAGAGGTATAACTAACATACCTAATGAGGTACTATAAGTGGAGGGAAAAAAAAGACAGACAAAAACAAAGGTAGTATTTGAATTCTGACTTGATGAATTGAAAAGTTGGAAAACACTTTGTTGTTGGGAGAAGCCTTGGTTGGTAAAGGGGTGAAAAGGTTTAAGTATAAGAAAGCTACAGTGCAGTCTTAGAAGCGTTTAATTATGGGTAATTTGGAAATGCCTTTCCACCCAACAATCACAAATAATTACAATAATGAAGTATGCCAGTAAGTACAAAAGCGCAATGTATCCATTCTAGGAGCACTTGGAAAGATTTTTTGAGAAGGTATGCTTCTGTTTGTACATTTACAAACAAAATGCTTCAAACATAATTCCAGCAACAACACTGCAACCCCAGGTACCAACTTTGCCGCCATGTAGCAACTCATCACTCAATCTCGAGATATCTGACACTTGCAGAACAAGGCTTGTTCTCAAGGTTCCCACCCTTACCATGGACACATGCACTGCCCATGCTCTCCCTATTTGCTCTGTGCTATGGAGAATACAGAGATTCTCTATTTTAAACTCCCATCAAGAATTTCGAACCACTGGTGAATTGTGGTTAAAGGCAAAAATCATTCAGCTTCCCAGCATGCAACAGAAACCATGAAGTTCTCATCAAATCGGCCCTTCTGTCATGTTCCTGCAAAGAAAATTCATCTCATTTCCATCTACAGATCTGAAGCTAAGTAGAAGGATTAAGTAAAATGTCTATGTGATAGGAAAAATTGATTTCTAGAAGTGATTGGATGATAGGGTACTCAGACATCACAGTAAGACAACCACAATGCCAGGCCGTGTAGGAATGAATAACTTCTAGGAGGGCTGGCTATGGGATCTTATGAGGCAATTTTACTATTGTTATCACAGCATCTGCTTCTTCACCCTGACCAGGGATAATTATCATGTGGTGAGAAATTGATCCCGTAACAAGTCTTTTAAATAACTTGTTAAGTTCGACTGTGCAGCAGCATCTCTGAATTCTAAGAGCAATGGGGAAGCCAGGCATTTGGACAACTGTATTGTTTTAAAGAGATTATGCTGAAAATCAAATCATGTGGAAGATGTTTATATTTAGAATTAAATTACAGGCTGTTCATGAGGAAGACCAAATTCACTTCTCCAGCCATTATTCATGTCTTGTTACTTTTCGAATAAGCACACAGAACTGGCAAAGGCTTTCACAATAGCAGAATGGGGAAATCACAACTAAAAATGTGTCATTTTGATTAGTTTCAGTTTGTTGAAACCTAGCCATTTCTAACACTAGTCCTTTAAATAATAAGGATCAAAAACCAAGCGAAGCAATGCGGTAATTTACATTTTTTTTTCTTGGAAATACATCTACTTGCACTCTGGCCAAAGAAACAAGCAGGCTAACTGAAAATCTTCACCCCTCCCTCTGCTTCTTCAAATCCAATCCCCTAGTCTCATCTCCTGCTCTGCAGCAGATCTGATATGACTGTTCCTCTCTGTTCATTCACATTCCCAGGGTTCTAACCAAGCAGTCATCCCTCACCTCCCCAGCTTAGCCCATTTTTCTAAGTGTCAGTCCCCAATACCCCAAACACATTTTCCCTGGAGCCCCTCTCCCTCAAATAGTCACATCTATCTGCATCCCAGAAGAATTTCCGGCAACATACAGACACCACACTCACCTAAGTACCAGAGACCAAAACAGAAACCAAGGAACTACACACTCACCCAAGAAAGATAAGGCCAGATATTAACACCTAGAATTGCAATGTTCCCCTTCCCATATGCCTAGATACCAGATTAAAGACACAATAACAGCTAGGAAAATATGTCTTCACTAGAGCTCAGAAACACTATCACAGCAGGCTCTGAATGTTCTAATCTTTTACAAATAAGATAAAGGTCCTTAAAGAGAAAAATGAATGAATCCCTTAGAGAAATCTATAAAAATGTATACAAATAGTAGAAGTAAATTAATAAAAGCTTTCAAGACAGGAAATTGGAAACGAAACCAATAAAGAAAAACCCAGTTCGGGTAAATCTGGAAATAAAAAAAATCAGGAACTCAAATAGCAACCACAGGGAAGCCTCAACAACAGAATATAAGAGATTGAAGAAAGAATCTCAGACATTAAAGACAATAGAAGAAAAAGATATACTGGTCACAGAAAATGTTAAATCTAAAAAAAAAAAAGAAAGAAAGAAAATCGTAGCACAAAACATCCAGGAAATCTCAGATACCATAAAAAGACCAAATCAAAAAATTATTTGTAAAAAAAAAAGGAAGGAGATGAAATCCAGGTCAAAGAAACAAAATACAAAATATTTTCAAAAGAAATTTATAGAGGAAATTTTTTCTGACCTAATGAAGGAGATACCCAGTCAGGTACAAGAAGTGTACAGAACACCAAATAGACAAGACCAGAAAAGCAAGTGCCCTTGGCACATAATAATCTAAACACTAAACACACAGAACAAAGAAAGAGTGTTAAAAGCTATCAAGGAAAAAGAATCAAGTTATATATAAAGGCAGACCTATTAGAACTGCAGCTGACCTCTCAGTGCAGACTCTAAAAGCCAGAAGGACCTGGACAGCTCTGCTGCAGACTCCAAGAGACCACAGCTGCCTAACAAACTACTATACACAGCAAAACTTTCAATCCCCATTGGATAAAACAAAATATTCCATGATAAGTTAAAATTTAAACACTATATATCTACAAACCCAGCACGATAGATGTTTGCCTGAAGGAAAACTCCAACCTAAAAAGGTTGAGTACACCCAAGAAAATACAGGGAAGAAATAATCCCAGAAGAGTGGAAGCATGCGTGCGCATGCACACTTGCGTGCACACACACACAAACACACACACTACCAACAACAACAACAACAATCACTGTAATTGGTAGCTCTCAACATCAGTGGTCTCAAATCCTCAATAAAAAGACACAGACTAACAGAACAGATTAAAAAACAGGATCCATCCTTCTGCTGTATCCAAGAAACACACCTTAACATGAAGGATAGGCATTACCTCAGAATAAAGGATTGAAAAATAAAAATTCCTAGCAAATGGACCTAAAAACCAAGCTGGTGCAACCATTCTAATGTCTAACAAAATATACTTCCAACACAACCAACCAGAGGAGATATGGAAGAGAATTGCATAATCATCAAAGGAAAAATCCACCAAGAGGATACTGCAATTCCTAAAATTTATCCCGCAAACCCAAGAACAGCCACACTGATAAAAGAAACACTACCATATCTTTGGTATTGACCCTCACACACTGATAATGGGGAAACTTCCAGACTCCACTCTCAATAGACAGATCATTCAGACAAAGACTAGCCAAAGAATGCTGGTGCTAACAGACTTTATAAAATGAAAGGACCTAACAGATATCTATAGAACATTTCATCTAAACACAAAAGAATAAACTTTGTTCTCTATACCTCTAGGAACTTTCACAACATACTTGGACACAAAGAAAGTCTCAATAGATACATGAAAAATAAAATAACACTCTGCATCCTATCTGATCACCCTGGGTGGAGGATGGATATCAACAAAAGAAACACAAGAAAGTTCACAAATTAATAGAAACTGCTAAATGAAAAATGGGCCCAGACATTAATTTAGAAAAGAATTAAATGCTTCCTGAACTGAATGAAAATGAATACACAATATACCCAAACTTATGGGACACAATGAAGGCAATTTTAAGAGCTAAGTCCATATAGCACTAAGTGCCTACATAAAATATAAATAAATAAATATTGAAAATATCTCATACTAGCAACTTAAAACCTCATCTGAAAAGTCTAGATCTAAAAGAAGTTGCATCCAAAAGGAATACATGGCAAGAAATAATCAAACTCAGGTTAGAAATCAATAGAAACCATAGAATAGAAACAATAACAAGAACAAAAACAATACAAAGAGTCAGTGAAACAGAGTTGTTTCTTTGAGAAAAAAAATCAATAAGATCAACAGAGTTTTATCCAATTTAACTAAAAGCGGAAGAGGGAATTTCCAAATAACCAGAATTAGAAGTGAAAGGGGGACACAAACAAGAGACACTGAGGAAATCAAGAGAATCATAAGGACATACTTAAAAAACCTATACTCCCCACATTGAAATATCTAAAAGAATGAGTAATTATCTCAATAGATACTTGGGATAATGCTCTTATACACTGTAAGGATTTGTCACTTGTATTGGTTTAATAAAACACTGATTGGCCAGTAACCAGACAGAAAGTATGGGCAGGGCAACAAGAATAGGAGAATTCTGGGAGAGGAAAGGCTCAGTCTGCAGTTACCACCCAGACACAGAGAAAGCAAGATGAGAATGCCTCACTGATAAGAGATACCAAGCCACGTGGTCAACACAGACAAGAATTATGGGTTAATTTGCGATGTAAAAGTTATTTAATAAGAAGCCTGAGATAATAGGCCAACCAATTTATAATTAATCTAGGCCTCGGTGTGTTTCTTTGGGACTGAATAGTTGTGGGACCAGACAGGACAGAAACCTCTGCCAACAAATAGATACTGCTTCCAAAGATAAACCGAGATTTGATAGAAATTTAAACAGACCTAAAAACCCAACAGAAATAGAAACAGATATTAAATGTCTTCTAAACAAAACAGCCTAGAGCTAGATAGTTTTCATATAAATTCTACCAGTGTCAAAGCAGTAATTCCAATACTCTTCAAAATATTCCATAAAATTTAAACATAAGGAACATTCTGTTCATTTACAAAGATCAAGTAAGCTTCATCCCAGAGACACAGAAATGGTTTAAAATACATAAATCGATAAACATAATTCACCACATAAACAAACTAAAGACAAAAAAAACGCATCACCATCTCATCAAAGGACACCTGTTTTTTGACAAAGAAGCCAAAATCAATCAATGGAAAAAGAAAGTACCTTCAACAAATGATGCTGCCATAACTAGATGTCGGCAAGTAGCAGAATGCAAAATGCTTTATATCTATCACCATGCACAAAACTAAAGTCCAAGTGAATCAAAGACCTAAGCATAAACCCAGATACACTGAACCAGATAGAAGAGAACATGAGAAATAATCTCAAATGCACTGGCACAGGAGACAACTTCTTGTAAAGAGAACACCAAGAGCATGGGCACTAAGATCAACAATTAATAAATGGAACCTCATTAAAGTGAAAAGTTTCTGTAAGGCAAAGTACACCATCAATAGGACAAAATGGCAGCCTACAGAATGGGAAAGATCTTCACCAACCCCACATCCAAAAGAGGGCTGATTTCCAAAATATATAAAGAACTCAAGAAACTAGATATTACCAAACCAAATAATCTAATTAAAAAATGAAGTACAGATCTAAACAAAGAATTCTCAGCAGAAGAATCTCAAATGGCTGAGAAATACTAAAGATGTTCAACATCCTGAGCCATCAGGGAAATGCAAATCAAAATGACTCTGAGATTCTATCTTGCACCTGTCACAATGGTTAAGATCAAACCACAAATGACAGTCAGTGTGGCAGTTTCTCAGAAAACTAGGAATCAATCTACCACAAGACCCAGCGATACCACCTCTGGGCATACACCCACCCCAAGAATGCTCAATCATACCACAAGGATACTTGTTCAGCTATGTTTATAGTAGCTTTACTTGTAATAGCCAGAACTTAGAAACAACCTAGATGTCTGTCCCTCAACCAAGGAATGGATAATATGGTACATTTACACAGTGAAGTATTACTCAGCTGTTAAAATCAATGATATCAGGAAATCTGAAGATAAATTAATGAAACTGGAAAAAAAACATTCTGAATGAAGTAACCCAGACTGAGACATACACACATGGTATGTACTCCTTCATAATTGGATATTATCTGTAAAATAAAGGATAACTATGCTACAGTCCACAGACCCAGGGAGACTAGGTAACAAGGAGGGTTCATGGGGGGGTACTCCTGGATCTCCCTGGAAAGGGAAAATAGGTGAGATTTGGTGAGTGGACTGAGGGAGGGTTGGGATGAAAATATGAGGTCTTACAAGACAGATATGAAGTCCCTCCTACATGGCTATTTCTAGGATTCACCTTTTTTCTTGTATTCTGTAGTTTTTTCATAAAAATATGGTTTAACAATAGGAAAATGATGCAGTCTTTACAGACTGAACCTGGGCTTCTTAGAAAAGAAGTTGGAAATCTAAGGAAGGACACAACCATCTTAACTAACAATTTTCAGTCGGCTGAAGTACTTTTACACACAATACAGATACCATACTCTTCAAGAAAGAGATTGCAGATCTCAAGGAGGATACCAGGACTTTGTTTAATACAACTCGGTCAACTGAGCTATTTTTAGAAAAGGTACAATCTAATAGTAATTCATTTAAGGAGAGATTCAGCGCACTGGAGAAGGAAACGGCTGATTTGGCACAGAAGACCCAGTCCATGACAGTGGGTACTGAAACATTACTTGAGAGGATTCACACTGTTGAATGTATTAATCGAACTCTGTTGAAGGGGTATGACAGATTGACTGATAGAATGCTCTCCAAGAAGGTAATATACATGCCATGAAGATTATGTCCAAGGATGAGATATTATCTCTAATGGACAGACTTCATAACTTAGAATCCTCAATGAGGGCATTAGAGCAGAATACTGGACAGGAGATCCAGACCTTGCAGAAGGCAATGGTAAACAGATTTGAAAAGATTGAGGAAATTATCAACTTTGATGACCAGGAGCAAAAGGTAAGAAGGCAAAATTTAACTTCATCAGTGGTAAAGCTCTCCGGGATAGCTTCCCGAGAGTTCTACCTGCCTTTCCAGTAATAACATCAGAAAAAGTAGCTGGCTCCAAATACCCTAAGGTTATCAAGAAATATACATGGGAGCCCGTATGTATGAGTGATTTAAAAGAAATGAAACAAGCAATTGTGACTTACGGACTACATTCCTCCTTTGTTAGAGAGATGATCAAAACCTGGGCTTTCAGTAACAAAGCCACACCTCACGATTGGGCTCAGTTAATCTCAGCTGTCCTAGAAAGTGGGCCACAATTGCACTGGAGATGCCTTCTTAAGAAGGAAGCAAGAATTTTAGAGCAACAGGAAAGAGCAAAAAGAGCTGAGATTTCCCTAGATCAAATTCTAGGTGATGGACTTTACTCTGATCCTCAGGACCAAGCTCTTTATGATGACCACACCCTGTCTGTATGTGCCACAGCAGCTTTAAAGGCTTGGGACAGGGTTCAGGAACCAGGACAGAGTGGAATCATATCTTAGGGTTAAACAGGGTCAGAAAGAAGCCTTTAGTGACTTTTTGCAAAGACTAACTAGGGCTATACAAATAGGCTAGAAGCTAGACGTATAGTAATTGAATCTTTAGCTAATGAGAATGCCAACATAGAGTGCAAAAGGATCCTGGGGCTTTTAAAGATCAGATCAGCACCCTTGGATTAATGGGTCTTGCATACAATGAATGTCGAGACATTTGACTATGGTACTGAAGCGTGGGTAGGAGAAGCAATTTCCAATGGTAAGAGAAGACATCAAAATACCAAATGTTTTAATTGTGGTAGAATGGGACATATGAGAAGGGATTTTAGACAATGGATTTCCAGGAATAATGTCTCTTCTGGGAATAACAGGAACAGGAGGACTCAGCCTTCAGGTTTATGTAGGAGGTGTGACAAAGGCTGACATTGGACAAATGTATGTAGGCCAACAAGAGATAGACAAGGCAACCCAATATCATCAGGAAATGCCACGGGGGGGCCTCTCTGGGCCCCATGACGAATGTGGTCCAGTCATTCCCGGTTACTGTAGAGAATGTGTCTCGTCAGGAAAATTAGAAGGTCCCATGCCTGCTGTCAAAAGCAATAATGGTCTGAATGATGAGATAAATGTGGAGAATGAAACAAGAAATCTGGTGGGACAGAGGAAATGTATATTCTGGCAGACTTCTATAAATGAACACAAACCAAAGCTAAAAGTGTGTATAAATGGCATTTTTATTGAAGACTTATTAGACTCAGATGCGGATGTAAGTATCATTACTCCAGAATCTTGGCATCTGAATTGGCCTTTTCAGGAGGTAGATGTTCAGTTCATGGGAATTGGAACCCTATCTCTGGTAAGACAAAGCATGAGATGGCTTGAATGCATAGGGCCAGAAGAGCAAATAGGAAAACTAAGGCCATATGTAGCCAATATTGCAGTGAATTTATGGGGTTGCGACCTATTGCAGCAATGGAATAACTAGATTAACATTCCTGCTGCCCCTAAAGCTTATATTTCTGAGGAAAATATTAGAAGATATTACAGATGACGAACACCGGCCATTCAGGCTGTACAAGAACACAAAGCAATTGATAACCCCTCAGATATACTAACAGTCCTGCCTTTATGGCTTCAAGAAATGGCCTTTGACTGAGGAAAAGTTGCAGGCTTTAGAACAGCTGGTACAAGAGCAATTAGATGTTCGACATATAGAAGAATCTACCAGCCCTTGGAATTCTACTGTATTTGTTGTTAAGAAAAAAATCTGGAAAATGGAGAATTGTGACAGATCTTAGAGATATCAATAAGGCTATTCAACCTATGGGCCCTCTGCAATCTGGAATTCCTCTGCCCTCTCTGTTACCAAAGGGATGGCCTCTCATAGTTATTGATTTAAAGGATTGTTTCTTCACTATACCTTTACAAGAAAAAGATAGAGAAAAGTTTGCCTTCACAGTGCCTACTTATAATAATTCTCAGCCTACTAGGAGGTACCAGTGGACTATCCTTCCACAGGAAATGCTCAATAGCCTCACCCTGTGTCAATATTTTGTAAGTCAACCACTGAAAATAATATGTAAACGATTTCCTAAGTCTATAATTTACCATTACATAGATGATATTTTGCTATCTGATTCAAACATAGATACCTTAGAAAGATTGTTTGAAGAAGTAAAGATAGCTTTTACCTAAATGGGGATTTCAGATTGCTCCTGAAAAAATACAGAGAGGAGAGTCTGTCAATTATCTAGGTTATAAAATAGGTTTACAAAAAATTAAGACACAAAAGGCACAAATTAGGAGAGATCGGTTACAGACTCTTAATGACTTTCAAAGATTTTTAGGAGACATCTCCAGCCTACAGCTGGCTATTGGGATAACACCTGATCTAATAATTCATTTAAACAAAACCTTAGATGGTGATAAAGACTTGAATAGTCCCAGAGAATTAACAGCTGAAGCACAAAAGGAATTGACAATGGTTGAGGAAAAATCACAGGAGGCACGTGTGGATAGGGTGAATCCAGAGCTTAGTTGTATTCTCATCATATTGCCTTCCAGAATTTCTCCTACAGGAATTTTAATGCAGAGAGATGATATTATTTTAGAATGGATCTTTTTACCACATAAACCAAGTAAAAAATTAAAAACTTATGTGGAAAAAGTCTCTGAACTAATTATAAAAGGTAAATCGAGACTTCGTCAACTAGCAGGCATAGATCCAGCAGAAATTATAGTGCCTTTCACTCCTGATGAGATAAGAAAGTTATGGGAAGACAATGAGCCATGACAAAGTGCTTGTGCTAATTTTTTTGAGAAATTAATAGCAACTATCCCAAAAGCAATGGGCTTAACCTTATAAAGAGAACTTCTTGGATTCTTCCTTGAATCGTATGTGATGCTCTGATTACTGGAGCCCGTACATTTTATACTGATGCCAATAAATCAGGGAAAGCAGGTTACAAATCAGACAAATTGAGTAAGGTGGAACCAAGCCCTTATAATTCTGTCCAGAAGGCAGAATTATATGCCATCCTTATGGTGCTAAGGGATTTTAAAGAACCTCTTAATATAGTTACTGACTCGCAATATGCAGAAAGCGTTATCTTGCATATTGAAACCAGTGAATTTATACCAGATGATATAGAAATGACTTCATTGTTTATCCAGGGACAAGACATGATCAGGAATAGGCTTTGCCCTATGTACATAACACACATCCGATCCCATACGGGTCTGCCAGGTCCTCTAGCACAAGGTAATGCAGAAATTCATCAATTATTGATTGGAAGTGTGCTGCAGGCCTCTGAATTTCATAAAAACATCACGTCAATAGCAAAGGTTTGAAGAAAGAATTTTCTATAATGTGGCATCAAGCTAAGGAAATTATAAAGAGATGTCCTACTTGCTCTTTCTATAACCGAACACCACTACCTGCAGGGACTAACCCAAAGGGTACTCAAAGGAATGAAATTTGGCAGATGGATGTCTTCCACATTGTTTACATTTGAAGGTCATTGTCCTCATTTATTGCACAGTTGTTTATTGTCTTAGTCCTTAAATTAGATAGGTATTGAGAATTATAGATCAATAGTCATCTAAATTTGTCATTAGACTAATCAGGTTCTTTAGATACATAGAGATTATATTCAGTATAGATAAATAATCTTCAACCTCTTCAAGGAACTGTAGAAAATGGCCTTTAATCTCTTAGAGTTCCGTGGAAGTGAGACACAATCGCTCCTGGCAGCACCACTCTATTCCCGAGAGAATGTTGAGCACCAAAGACACTCCACCTGGAGCCTTTCTTCTTGGCAGAACTGGCCTTGGGCAAAGAAATGCCCATACCTCAACCACGGACAGAGATACAGAGATAAATGGATAAAACAGGACTGTCATATCCTGCCAAGACAGGGTAAGATAGTTTTGAAAAGTTTCTTGCCTTTGAAAATGGTATGTCAGTTACGTTAGGCCTTAGCCAAAGTTGGTTGCTTCAACATTGCAAATGAGACTTTGGGTAATTGCCCAGGTAGTCAGTTGTCTCTGTCATTTGTTACACATTATGGAAGTTTCCCGATTACACTTTCTGTCCACTCAAGTAATATTGTTTCCCTTCTCAGATCTTTGATGGAGTTGAAGATTAGATAATTGTAGTTACCTTCCTCATGATTTAGCCAAGCTTAATTTCAATGTAATAGTTAGACTCCTTGAAAGAGAATGTTTAGTAAAACTTTTGTTATGCATTCCTTGCTTAATATTGTTTATTGTTTGTAATTTTATTTTTGGTACCTGTTCCTATTGTATATAGCTGTGTTGAGTTCGGAGTGATCTTGTTTAGACAAAAGGGGGAGATAATGGGAAAACTCTATCAGCCAATCACATCTAGTTAGGGTGTGGTTACCAGGGGCCCAGGTTGAAAAACCTGGAGGATCCAGGTGCCTGTTCTCTCTTTGCACGGTGCCCACCAGACAGATAGGACGTTGCACCTCCCACTCTTGTAGCGTGAGTTTACCCTTTTTAACCATTAAACTATAACTGTTCTTCTTGAGCTGGCTTGGTTATTTATTGTACCGACATAATACACATCATCCCATGACTAATGAACATATTTTTTAAAAATAATGCATTGTATAACTTTTATTTATGTAAACTTCTATGCATGGCATAGCGTACTTACTCATCTATTTGACAAACACTCATCTCCACCTCCTTCAGTGCAGTCTGGAGTTTGCCGAGGAGTTTCTGATAGATGTCTTGAGTTTCTAAGTCTTCTTCTTTCAGTAAATATCGCAGTCCATGGCCATCTTTGTGTCCCAGAGACAGGCCCGAAGGGGCTGCCATGGTTGTGATTGTGTGTTGAATGTAGACCATGGGGCTCAGTTTCCCTGAGGAGTTCAAATCATTACATCATTAAACTTCTACTTAAGTAGCCCACCAAATTTTAGAAGCCCAAGTTCATATATAACAAAATGTCAATCCAATGCTAAATTTAATCCAGAAATTAAAATTTGTGAGGCACTGAAATTAAAACCTACAAATAGAATTAATTCACATGTCCTATTGCAACGATTGCCAACATCCTCATGTGTCCCTCTCCTGTACCTCCTTACTGTTCTCAAGGCTACTATCATTTCAGATTATGAACCTTTCGTGGCAAGATGAACCATACATATAATGAAAGCAAGGGAAATTCTCCTTCTTAAAGGGAAATACTGAAAGTGTCAACTGTCTTTATTCTATATATACTTATATAAAATAATCTAAGTAAGTAGAACAAGGAATCCTTTTATGACAACAGAGGCTTCCTTGAACACTGGGAATCTATTAGATTTTAAGATGCACGCATAGGTAGCTACACATTATCTAAATTCCTACTCCTGAATTGATAAAGTTTCAAAAGCTAACATACCAGGCTCTGAAGATTTATTTTCTCTATCATGAGAATTATGTTTCCTACTATCCAGCTGAACACCGAAGGCGCTCCCCAGGGAAGTTGATGTTTTAGGATAAGAAACTTCCATCACATTGACATGACAGTTGGTCGGGCAGAAGTCGCTGCTGTGCAGTGGGGAGATCTTGGATTTGGCCTGCTTAAAGGTGGGCCAGGCTCTGTTCTTCAGCACCCGAGAGAACTGCAAATTAAAGAAGCAATGGGAACCAGTTGGCCACACAGGAATGACTCAGCTATCTCACATGCATCCATCAAAACAAACTCAAAAGGAAATTAAAGCTTATCAACCTGGATGAGGTAAAATGATTGTAGTATTAGAATTCACAGGGCTGTTTCAAAACCTGAACATTCCAATAAAGCAAACCATACAGGCGGCAACTGTGTATGGCTCAGCTGAAGCTGTGAACCGTGAGTTGGGGACTAGAAAGAATGAACCTCTGTGACAACACAACTTCTTAGCACTGGGTCCCCGGGGTCCTGGGAGCTGAGAGAGCCTGATAGAGAAACTTACAGGAAGGGCCACCAGAGCAGAAAGTAGAGTTTTAAAGCTAGGCAAGTCAGCAAAACAGTACAGCTACGGGTGGTCAAAGGTGGAAGAAGACGGGGCCATCCCAAGCACCATCTGAAAGCCACCCAATGCGTGAGTCTGTGCAGACCCACCTGCAAGCTAAGGAGGTGCTGGCCCAGAGTGGAAGGATGGGCTTCCAGTACACCCTGCAAGGTGGCTGAGCTTTATAGGTGGGACCAGCCAGAAGTCTGTTGTGCACTCTTCTCCCATGCCTTTGACAATAACGTGCTACACGAATGATCTGTGACTTCCGAGTGTGGCTATCCTGCTACCCTAAACTGGCAAGGGCTTTGTAGTGGACTCCATAAGCTCCTTCCAGGGTCTATGAAGCCAACAATATTGTCGTTCTCATTAGGCCTGTGCCCCCTTACTTTAAAGGTCTCTTGTCTCTTTACTCGCTAAACTCCTTCCGGCTTATACATAGCTCCTCTAATACATTACCCACTCGCTCTGGGCCTTTGTACAAGATGTTTAATGTGTCTAGATGTTTCTTACTCATTGCCAAACACTTTCTCTTCAGCAGTTTTGGATTCCAGAAAGTCATCAGGAATCATACATGATTCTATGTCAATTTCCTTTGCCCTGGCTACGAATTAGAAGGCACCTACAGTCTTCCTCACAATTAGGAATAACCTCCTTCCTCTAGCTCAGCTGGTAGAAGGAAAACTCTATGGGGTAACCATCTTGTGTACAAGAGTAGACCCCTCATAGAGCCCAGCTGGATTATTGTTTTGAAGGCCTTTGATGTCTTTTGACCTTGGTGTCAGGCCTGTCACAGGACTGGATATGACATTGGGAAAGTCAGTATCTTATCTCTAAGTAAATAGGAGCTTTTCATCAGATAATCCTACTGAGCTCTTCTCCCTAAAACTACAGTCACGATCCTACTTTCTCATGTTACCGGCAGACTAATAATTCCAGCACTGAGAAGAACAAAAATTAAGACAATCACTGGTCACTGGACATTTTAAGTTAAACTCAGTGGTAAATATAAAAGATCATATTCCATAAGTATAAACTCACTATTGGGATAAAGACTCTCTTATATGCATTCACAGTATATCACTCTATATACACATAGGTATGTATAATATGCATTCTAAAATATTTATATTTCATTTAAAGACCCTCTTATATGCATACACAGCATATCACTGTATATACACAAAAGTATGTATAATATGCATCCTAAAATATTTATTTCATTTATATTTATTTTTCTGTTTAGCTCAGTCAAGCAGTACAACGGGGATCAGAATGAAATGAAGGGAATTATTAAGAAGATTGCCACCAAACTTAATGACCACGTATACTGAAAAGAATTAAGGAATTCGAGAGATTCCAGATCTAGCTCCTCACCTTACTAATAAACTTTCAGCTGAGATGGGTCCAGGATTTAAGGCAAGCTAGCTACAAAAGTTCAACCCCAAATTCTTTTCTACTTTCATTTCAAGATTTAAGTCTTAGCTTAGTCTCCATGACACACAGAGGCACAGTACTATGTTGTGATAGCAACTACAATAAAAGGTTAAGATTCTCTTGCCTTATCTTTCAACCAATCATACACCCAATGAGACATAAAAGAGGGAGGTATCTGTTCAGGCCTCCAAGATAAACACTGAGGATACAACCTTTTTATATACACTCTAGGAGTATAGTTAAACACTATATATATTACTGTTATACAGAACAACCATAAAGTTATAGCCATATATACCACAAGTATAGATATATGGAATGATATGTGTGCAACAAACACATAAGAGATATACAAGCTAGGTGATCGGAAATGTTGAGAAGGGGATGGACAGGGTGATGCAATGAAGTGCTTAGGGGTAGGAGTAGGTACCAGAATGATTTGAGAAGGCAAGGTTGGGGCAATGAGGTAGACTCTCAGATTCATACTACAACACAAATTCTTGATGCTCTACCTGGAGGGAAATCATAGCCCTGTATCAGAATGTACTTGAATTAGTTCAACATAAGCATCCTGGAGGAAGTCTATCCTGAGAAGCAAAATCAACAAGAAAGCAGCATTGTCCTGCATCCTAGGATGTCTAGTATGAATTTGCTGTGTATATGAAATATATGTGTTAGAAACTTAATTCATGTTATGGTTTAGGTATGAAGACATGTCTTCAAAGGTTCCCAGCTTTGTGGCCAGAATGGCAGTGCTGGGACCTTTGGGAGGTGAGACCAGTTGAGAGGTCTTCAGGTTGACCTGAAGAACATTTTGTTCTTGAATGAGATGTGGATCTCTCTGTCTCTGTGTCTCTCTCTATGTCTCTGGTCCTGTTATAAAGCAAGCTGTCCTTGACATGTTCACTGTCTCATGTGAGGCCCTTGCCACATGCTCATCAGATGTTACCCGATCTTCAGTTAACACAGTGAGTTGAAAAAGCATCTCTTCCTCATTAGTCACCCAGTCCATGGTACACAGTTGCAGCATCACAACTTGGACTGAGGCAGACAACCTTAGGGAAGGAGGAAGCAACAGGAGAATCTCTCCATCACTGGTGCCTGGAGCAGGGTGGAAAAGTGAGTATCCAGACACCAGCTCCCTGGTTTCCATGGTAAAAAACTTTCAGAAACAAAATCCTAAAACAAGGAAGGTACATCCAGTGAACTAACTGTGTTGCGTATACAAGAACATACTCTACGCCATGTGTGAGCAAACCTCAGTCTGCCTAGCATTGAAGCAACATTAAACGAAGTACCAAGTTTACTAGGAAAGGGGGAATAACTTTTCCCAAATGAAAATTGACAATTTTCAATACAGGCATCTCCTGGGTCTAGGGGGAGCTGTAAGGGACAGAATGTTAGGCCTACTGTGGAACAGCACAGCCTGAACTGATTGCCACCTTCATACAATTACTAATGAATTAGAATCTGAAACTGCAGGGAGTTGATTCCAGGACATGGTAGGGATACTAAAAATCAAAGATGTCTCCTATATAAAGTGATATGGCACTTACATTTGACATTGCTTTTTAATTTTTACATTTATTTACTTGTGAGTGGCAGGGATGCATGCATTTGGAAGTCAGAGGACATCTTGCAGAAGTTAGTACTTTCCTTCTACTGCCTGGGTGCCAGGGATAAAAAAGGCTAACAGACTCAGCAGGAATCTCTTTTATTTACAAAGCAATCTCATCAGCCTGTAAACAACTTTAAAGTTATCCTTAACATTGTTTCTGTAGTACCTAGGACAATGTAAATCCTATATAAACATTCATTGTAATGCATTTTAAAATTTTGTGTTATCTTATTTTATTTTTCAAAATGCTTTTGATCTGCAGTGGATTGACTCTCTGGAGATGGAACCACAGATCTGAAAAGATGGAGTGAACCTAATGAAAGGAGGATGTAATCCTAAGACAGGGAAAATAACAGAGGGGACATCACAGAGGGGTGAAATGGGGACTTCACTGCAAACATGTTAGGTCTGAGATTTTCATCACCTCATGTGGAGAAGCCAATGCAGAATGAAAGACCATTAAGTACTGAGCCCTGGAGATCATCAATGAAGGGTCAGAAAGAAAAGGAGAAACAAGCTTCAGGTCCTAGGAACATGCCGGCAAAGACACAGGTTAGGGATAGGCAGTGTTCCAGACAACAAGGTCAGCCGCCCCTGGTTCTGCTGACACATGATAAAGGAGAGAAGTGAAGGGACTTTGACAAAACATAGCCATTTCCGTGACGTGGCAAGGATCAGGGCCCAGCTGTAGAGGGCTGAGGACGAAAAGAGAAGCAATGATCCACCAAAGGATAAGGGAGGCTTCTTCCAGGAAGGAGATAGAAGGATGAAATCATGGGTGGAGAGGAGGCAGAGGGCAAGGAAGGCCACATTTTTTAATCCAGGTGATAATGAAGGAGTGCCTGTAAACTGACAGGGGTGTGCAGCTCTCTTTTTAAAAAAAAATTATTTATTTATTATGTATACAATATTCTGTCTGTGTGTATGCCTGCAGGCCAGAAGAGGGCACCAGACCTCATAACAGATGGTTGTGAGCCACCATGTGGTTGCCGGGAATTGAACTCAGAACCTTTGGAAGAGCATGCAATGCTCATAACCACTGAGCCATCTCTCCAGCCCAGATGTGCAGTTCTTGGACATGAAACACTCCAGGTTTTTTTTTTATGCACTGGAAGCAAATTCATGTTTAAATTCAATACAGTCATTTAACTAAAACCCAGAGATACTATAAAAGTAAATTATTACTCTGCAGATGTCTCCCATTTCAATTAAATGCAAAATGCTTTGCAGTGGAGTTAGGAAGAAGATTTTTACATTAGATTATCCTCTTAGAAAAGGAGGGCTAAGAAATTTATGCACAATGTTTCAAATCCACGTATCAGCTTGAAGATCACATGCAGTAAGCAAAGTAGAAAGAAAATTCAAAGGAAGTTTTCCACTTTTTTCAGTGTTATTTTTGTGTAAACAAGAACTACCTTGAGGAAGCTTACAAAGAATTCCTAATCCTCACAGTAAGTCTGATTATTTCAACCAGGACAGAGGCTATAACACTAGGAAGGCTATCAGTACAGAGTTCTGAAAATGTTCCCAAAGCAAGACACAGCTTCACACCTGAACCAACCATAGTTCAGCTACACAGAAGAAATCCCTACTTGGGATTCATTTAGTTGTCCAGGGCGCTCCAGGGTTACATCCAGGGTTACATCATACGTGGATAGCAACACATTTGGTGGCCTGTTGAAAACCTGTTACGTTAGGAGCCTGGCCATAGAAGTCACTGGAATTCATTAGTTCTTAGTTCTTAGATCTAAAATGTTTAGAGTCAGAATAAGCAAAGCCAGCCTAAGATTTTATTTCCCATAGACACTTTTTTTTAATATAAAGCAATTCTTTAAATATATTTTGATCATATTTCCCTTCCCCCAAGCCCATTCATATCCTCCTTGTCCCTACCTACACAACTTTAAATTATTGCTCAAAAAAAAGGAAAGAAAACCTCAAAACCCAACATAATGATAAAAGTACCTCAACCATGACAACATAATAAAACAACCAAACCGGGGGGGAGGGGCACCAAACTGTAACCAGATGAAAGGTCATACAAAAAAACCTGTGGAGTCCTTTATATGTTTGTAAACTATGTCTGAACACGAGGCCTGCCCTGGAGTGGCTGATATACCTGTGTCACTCCATGGGAGAAAACTGGTTTTCCCTCTCCCCGCAGGTATAGGTGGCAGTTCAGTTGTTAATCTTTACTCTGGTTGCTAGTTTTCTATTCATTCATTTTTTTAAAAGTAAAAAAAAAAATAATAAGAGAAAACCAAAACTATTACATCAAAGGTGAACAAGACAAATTTATAAAAGGAAAAGAACCCAAGAGACGGCACAAGAATGAGAGACCAACTCGTTCACACATTCAAGAATCTCATAAAAATACTAAATTGGAATCCATGATACATACGCAGAGGACCTGATGCAGATTCTTGCAGGGCCGTTGTGTGCTTTCTTAGTCTCTGTGAGTTCCTATGAGCTTTGGTCATGCTGAGTTAGAGGGCCTTGTTTTCTTGGTATTCTCCATACCCTCTGACTCTTACACTCTTTCTGCCTCCTCTTCTGAGGGCTTCCTTGAGCTCTGAGAGGAAGGGTTTGATAGAGACACCCAATTTAGGACTGAGTGTTTCTATGTCTGTCTACCCGTTTCTGTCTGTCTCTGTCTGTCTATCTGTCTCTGTGTGTCTATATGTCTCTGTCTGTCTGTGTATCTATCTGTCTCTGTCTCTGTCTATGTGTGTGAAATGTGTGACTGTTGCTCTCTGTATCTGTTCCCATCTGCTTCAGGAGGAAGTTTCTCTGATGATGGATGAGCAAGGCACAGATCTATGAGTTCTATACTTTTTATTTCACAAAAAGAAGCATTTAGAAGCTTTCATTTGGAAGAAAAATGTTGCTAATAATAGCTTCAAAATAAATATGTGGGAATTAAAACTCTGCTTTCACAAAGACTGTGCTTTCTGTTCATATGAACTTAATAGGTACACTGAGCTCATCTTCTATAAACTGCTAGAATTACCAGCATCCTATTCAAACTGGAAGGGTCACTGAAATATTTTCATGTTAACCTTGGGTATTCCTCTAATGAAAAATATAGTCAACTATTTTAAGTTTATTTATGGCCAACGGAGATGACAATGAGCACAGTTTATATAATGATCAGGCCTTACCAGATGAGATGTTTCTTGAGGAATAATAAAAGTAAGCTGAGACCTCCTCAGCTACATGACCTGAGGCAAGAGTTATTTCCTAGAGACAGAAGCGGGACAAGACTCAGCATGGACAAGAGATTCAAGACTCATCCAGTGACACATATCACAGTGTGGTCTGTAATTCAGTGACTCAATTTTTATCATCTGTGATCATTGCCCACTAAGCTGGCCACGTCTTCATTAAAATGTCATAGGACCCTATGTTACTTCTACATAAATGCAGAATACCTTAAATTCCCTAATACGATGTTTTTGAGAATCTTCACTATTTGGGCAGTATATGCTCTTCTGAGCCTACTGCACTCACACCCCTTTCCTTATTACACACATATTATTTTCCTTGAGAAAATGAGAAATGACAGAACCTTACTATCCCATAACCAAACCATTATATGCATGCATGTTGCTCCCCAGACATAATTAGGATTGATCTCTCCATCTCTCATCTCATGGGCTTTGAACCATCCCAGGTCACCACCAATTTATATCTAAGCAGGTTGAAAAGACAAGCAACATTTCTTCCACTGTGACTCTCACCCAAGAACACATTATATTACATATTCTAAACAAAACAATCACTGGAAAACCCAGATTCATTCCTTCTCTACTCTGATTGCAACTAACTCAAATCTTCCCTCCTAATCCGGGCACTAATCCGTCTTCTCCATTAATTAGTCCAGTCTAATTTCTAGACTGGCTGAAAGGCATTTTGCCTTCCTGCCACCCTGATGTGCCTTTGTTGTGGCAGTGGTTGTTGTTCAAACAGGCTCTCACTATGTAGCCCTGGCTAGTCTGAAACTCACTACATAGATTAGACTGGTCTCAAACTCACAGAGCTTGACTTTCCTCTATCTCCTGAGTGCTGAGATTAAAGAGGCTAAGAAGCATACCCTGCCTAACATGTCTTTTTATTGTAAGAGCTACCATTATTGACTATTCAAAACAGTGATTTGTCCTTTACAGAAATCCTAATGTTCTTATGGTCGGTTCATTTTATTATGGAACATAGAGCCAGTGACCTATGTACTAAAAATATCTGCTACACAAAATAATTCATTCTGTTTCACTCATTCTTTGCAGAGTTCTGTTTATGAGCACTACCTATGATACTTCTTGGTGTTGCCTCTGCAAAACCTGGTGTGACAACTAGTCAAAAGGAAGAGAATAAGTGACCTTGGGTATCTAGTCCCAACTGTTACGTTTATAATGTAACTTCTGCATAATGACTCAGGGAACATAGCAGAAGAGAGGGAGGAAAGACTCTGCAAGCCAGAGGAACAGGAAGTCTGCTGCTGGACCGTGTGTTCTAGACATGACAGGAATATATACACTCATGAAAGTTCACCAATATGGTTGCTTAAACAATGTGGACAGGCAATCAGTGGTTGCAGACAGAGGGAGAAAAAGTTTTCTTTAAGGGTAAATTCCCTGATAGATTGTTCAATCTAAAACATTGGGCCTAAACACACATACATACAAGCAATACTAAGTTACTAAATAGGCTCATTAGGTACACATGCATGCACGCTCACATACACACGCATGGACACACAGAAGAAGAGGCTATGAATTTAAGTTGGAGTAGGGGAAGCATGTGGGGGAAGAGAGGGGTGGAAAAAATGGCATGAAAGATTTTCTTTAGAAAAATGAGCCCGAGAAAGGCTACTGTGCTGGCTAGTTTTATGTCCACTTGACACAAGTTAAAGATATCTAAGAGGAGGGAACTTCAATTGAGAACTTGCTTTTATAATATCGGGCTGAAGGGCAGCCTCTAGGGCATTTATTTAGTAACTGATGGAGGAGAACCCAGGCAATTGTGGGTGGTTCACCTCAGGGCTGGTGGTCCTGGGTTCTATAAGCAAAGCCAGGCTCAGCAAGCCATGTGAAGGAAGCCAGTAAGCAGCAACCTTTCATTGCCTCTGCATCAGCTCCTCCCTCCAGGCTCCTGCTGTGTTTGAGTTTCTGCCCTGACTACCTTCCATGATGAACAGCCAAATAAACTCTTTCCTTCCCAAGTTGCTTTTGGTTACGGTGTTTTATCACAACAATAGTAACCTTAAGTAGGACAACCATGCATATTAATATATACATACCTCACAGGGGTTTGGGTAAGTATATTAGTAGATTGTTTCCATTTTCATTTAGCCTACCATGAAGCAGAAGGCAGATATGGCATTCAATTTAGGCAACTACACAAGATCTTGGGATGTATTGTCATTGGACTATTTTCCTTGTTTTTTTTTATTCCTTTTCTGATTAATTGTTTTTATTGGAAATGGACTTTTATACAATATATTCTGATTACAGTTTCCCCTTCTAACTCCTCCTAGATCCTGACTCCCCACCCACCCAATTTCACACCCTATCTTTTGCTCTCTCATTAGAATACAAATAAACATCTAAAAGATAAGAAGAAAATAATTAAAAATAAGATAAAATAAAAACAAACAAACCAGAACAGGATGAAACAAACAAACTACCAGGAAAAAAAAACAGGAAAAGAAAAGCACAAGAAACACATAAAGACATAGTTCATACACACAGAAATCCCATAAAAACATACTGGAAACCACAGTACATACACAAAAGACCTTCAAGGGGAAAAAAAGCCCACATAGTCTCAAGCATTTTGTTACAGCAACAGAAAACTCACCAAGAAAATTACATGAATATTATTTCAATAAATGAGTACATAGCACATATTTAAAGAAGGTGTTAGAAAGTGATTTAAATGTTACTCAAACAATAACTTCAGTAACAGTGTCATGTAAAATTCAACTTACCTTCCTATAACTGGATATCCTGTGGCACACATGGTCCACTCTTTCATTGCACATGGTGCTGAATTTATTCTGAAGGTCAGTGGGTATCACATCATTCAAAGAATTGAGGCTGGTGCAGTTGTGTACAAAATGATCATCACTTTTTGCTAGGGCTTCCAGAATCTGTGGCGATTAAATAGACACAAGAGGAAAGCAACCTCAAAAGCGAGCACATACAATTTCCATAAGTTAGCCCTGGAGTTGCCAGGGTTCTGTGGTCCACAGGCACAGCCTGTGAACTGGTTTGTCTTGTCTGTTTGCAATCTCAGGGTTTGCCTTGTCTTGATGATAAAAGCCTGCTCAGGGAGCCAAGCCGACTTCAACGGCTCCCTGCTGGATAAATCATCTCACTCTGGTGTGTGTACACAACTACCGGACTTCTCCCATGCATTCACTCAGAAGATTCCCACCCTTATTTTGGTGGTGGAAAAACAACTACAAAGGCAGGGGAAAAGCACTGACATCCTTGTCACCTAGTCGGATCACAGAGTAGCAAACCGCTGCCTGCTGAGAGACTGAACAAATGGAATTGTCTCATAATGCTTATACACCTTTAACTTATATGTTATGGTTTCTGATTTTGTTTTTATGGATTTTCTGTGTGTGCGAATGTGTGTGTTCCAGTGTCTCTATGTGTTCCTGGTGCTTTTTCTTAGTCTATTTTCATTTTGTTTTGTTGATTTTTGTCCTTTCCTGGTTTGTTATTATTTATTTATTTACTTATTACAATTATTATTAATGCCTGTTTGTATGTTAGTAAGACAAAGAAAGGATGGGTGTGGATTTGGGTGGGTGGGGAAGTGGGGAGGATCTGGGAGAAGGAAGAGGGATGAGAAGTTTTAATTAAAACACATTGTATGAAAGAAATCTACTTTGAGTAATAAAAAAGCACAAAAGGGAGTTAGATTAGCCTTTGAAAAAAAGGGAGAAAAAGAAAAGAACCTTAGTAGATTGTAAGTGATGTTTAGTGTTTGAGCTCTGGCTGAAAAAAGTTCCAGATAAAAGCATCCAAATGACATTGTGTGTTTATTTGTTTATTTTATTTTATTTTTTTTTTGAGACAAGGTTTCTCTGTGGAACAGCTCTGACTGTCCTAGAACTCCCTCTGTAGACCAGGCTGGCCTCAAACTCTCAGAGATCCGCCTGCCCCTGCCCCCTGAGTGCTGGGATTAAAGGTGTGCACCACCACCAGCTAAATGGTGAGCAAATCTTTTGTTTGCTGCAGTCAATTTAAGGCTCTGGGTATGTCTCCTGCCAGGTGCTATTAGGACCGGGCAGGGGATGGACACCTACAGCCAACTTGGGGCTACCTGTTGAAGCTAAGAAACCACATAGGCCTGTTTAAACTTTTAAAATGAATGCTATAAAGGCAGGATTCCAATTACACATTTAGAAATAACAATTAAAATGAACACATAAAGTCAAGAAGCTGTATCTTATCTATCCAAGTGGTAAAATTAAAGTTCTCACAGGACAATAGAAAAGAAAACTGGGAACACTAAAGCCCAGATGTGTAGAGGACAATCTGGATCTACTAAAAGGCCAGGTGATCTACCTCTTTCTCATTATATGCCATTCCATTCAGATTTAAAGTTCTTTTCTCCTTCTTCACCTTGCTTTCACCTAAGGGCCATTTGACATCATTTACAAACAAAAAGATATCTCTGGACCTATTTACAAAGTGGTTCCTAAGTTTCCCAACATTTTGGTACTTGAAGAATTTGAGGTTTTTTCATACTTCACAAAGCACTCATAAATAACGTACATTTAAGAAGCTATCATGAAAGTTATCTGAAACTTATTATTTGGCCCAAATTAGGAGTATAGCAACATTAAAAGCCAGCCAAGCCTTGCCTGGACAGGAGTCTCATATAACGCAATACTAGCTTCTAGGATCAATAAGAGGAAGCTGGTACACAATGAATAATGTGGAAAGTTGAATGAACTGACAGCTGCAACAAGCACAGCCGTTCTGCGTAATAAGAGAGGAGACAGTTTGCGTGTTTAATGAAGAAGAAGCTTACTGTCACGGAGTCACGCATACCTTGGCAGTGAGGCTGAAGAAGCCTTTGGGCTCCACCATCTTCTCCACGACGTTGCACTTGGTGCCTGCTGTGCTGTCGTATTCGTATACAACCCCATACTCGAGGTGGACATTGTCCACTGTCAGACTCACGTGCTCCTTCTTGCCATCAATAATGGCCATGGTGTTGAACTTGTCGATGACCTCTGGAATACAACGTTAGTATAGCTAATTCACGTGTTTCCCCCTCACCAAATAATTTCGAATCCCTGGGATTTTCTTATTATTTTTATTTTATTGTTGACACACAGTCTTACTATGTATCCTTGGCTCACCTGGAACTTACCATGTAGGCCGGACTGGCCTTGAAACTCAATAGACATCCGGAGAGTGTCCGGAAACTGATGAGACTTTGTTTTGATAATTAAATAAGAAAATCTAGGAAAATACTGCAAAGGGGCCTGCTGAAAAGCCTGTAATGCTCAGCTGTAATCTTGTCATTTAGGAGGCAAAGGCAGATCATCACATATTCTGGACCAGACTGAACCATATAGTAGGTGAAACCCTATCTCAAAAAAAAAAAAAAAAAAGCATAACATCACATGTCAACCATTATCCATTCCTACTTCCATGCATACAATGACATATAAATTTGACAAGTGAGCCACAGCCTGGAAATATAAGACTTGGAAGTACTTAGGAGAAGAGACAGGCACTATGAAAGAGACGAGAGTAAGCACAAGAAGAAAGGTAAAAAAGCAACCCACCTTCTACTTTGCAGTCAAAAGCTTCCCCTGCCTGGTCTCCAGAGGGCTTCAAGTGGGACTTCTGCAGGTCTTCATGAGCACTTTCAAGACTATCATAAACCCACTGTATGGAATCTTGCTGGAAGTGAGGGAAGGAAGAACTCTCAGAGCTAGATACCAGGATGCATATTAACTTCATAACTCTGCTTGAGAAAGAAGCTTGACCATCTAGCTTGTTTATTTTTCTAGCTGAACAGCAATGAATTTTGAAAAAGAAATAAAACATCAGAATGGACATCCAACATCAATTTAATGCTCTGACTGTTTCTAGCTTAAATAACCTTCAGAAAATATACATTATATATTTATCCTAAAGATGCATTTTTTTAAAAATGGGATATAGTTCTCAAATGTGTTACTGAAACATCTCAAGTATATCTTTAAATGAGTTATAAATTATGCCTTAAAATAAACAAATGCTAATGGGTAATTATTTGCTGTACCAATTACCTATAATTATGTACACCATTTTAAGGTCCTAACAGTCACTATATTTTAATACATTAATGATATTATGAATCAAACCAATGTGAAAATTGGAAGACCATCATATCGTATTGAATTTCCAAGTCATGTAACATCCTTTCATTTAGTTCATAATTCATCCTATATTTTAACTGAAACAGCAGTTCTAATCTTATTTAGAGAAACAAGACAAATGAAATGATTTCCAAATAAACACTTCAAGGGTTACATGGCTTTAAGGTTTATAAATAAGATGATAAATCAAATTGAGCTGAATTACTGAAGTATAATATAATGTATAGCACCCATTTTTCCTTGAATCGGCTCTACAACTATGTTTACTTAGTGTGCTGCTATAAGTCACCAAAATGAGAGCTAAGGGTTGTAGATGTTGGAGAATTCAAGAGTAGCTACATGCTTAACATTTACAAAGCTCTAGGTTCAATCCCTAGCACCAAACACACACACACACACACACACACACACACACACACACACAAACATGCTAGCTGACTTGATCATTCTTGTATCTGTGATAAACCACATCCACAGTATCCATGCCTTCTTTTGGGTCCTTCTCACCCTGACCCTGCCGATGACTCAATTTGTCCAGTGGTTTAGTGGCAAGCATCACCCAGGTAGAAGGCTTATGGCTACTAACGCTCCCTCCTGGTGTGTTGGTACTATTCACAAAGAAAATTCCTGCAAGAGACCCCCAGACAAGAACTCAGGACTCAGCACACACATCTGGGGGCTATGAAGAGGGGATCTGGGTACCCTTTCAGGGTCCTGCAGAACATAGGTACATCAGCAGCTTTGGAAGAACCACCCTCCATTCAAAGTTGGAGAAAGACAATGTGGTCCTAAGTTCCCTGGTTTGGGGGTCCTCTGTTACGTGGCAATGGGTCCCTGACAGTGCATAGCACTGTGAATTCACTGTTTCTCTTAATGATTTCCTGATCATGACTTCTCCATGGAGATAATTGTGAAAAGGAAAGGAGTAAAAGTTAAGTGAACCAGTTTGTTTACCTAGTAAAATCCTAAGAGAGGAGGAAGGCTTCTTGATTATCTCTGAAGAGTCAGGGGGTGGAGGTCACATTCAATTGTACAGTGTTTACTGAACTGCCATCATGCAGAATAACCTATGAGACTATGCATCATTTCTAAGCTTCTATTCCACTTCTGACCTTAATAGGAAGCAAAATAAATCAGCTCTCTTTCCCTGTGGAGTCAGCACCCTACAGAACATCAGTCCTAGCTTCAGGACAAGCAGTCACTCATTCTCCCAGTGTAGGCACTGCCACACATGACCTTGCCCCCAGTAAAGGGGTGCCTCTGCCTCTAGTGGGCAACCTGAGACTATACCAGGCCACTATTCACTTTTATTCAGACAACAATAGAACTTGCATATGTTAGGTTCAATTTCACCTTCTGATGATATTTAACAGATCAAAGCTTAGCACTTAAAAATTTAAACACTGGCAAGTGCATGCTGGTATTTTCTTTTAAAACTAAATCCAGTTGCCTAAATAACTATATCAAAAAATTAACCACTGAGTATATAAAATCTACAGTCTATACTTTTCGAAAGAAGATTTGTTATGAAGAGTATATTTTACAATCTTGATTAGTATATATTCTAAAGTATCTCATGAGAACATTTCATAGTTGTAGATTTAACATTAATAAACCCTTATCAAAAATAAGGGCTGAGGGAGGAGTTCGGTGGCAAACAATTGTCTAGTATGCATGAGGCCCTGGGTTCAATCCCCAGAAACAATGGGATTTGAAATAGAGGGACAGAAGGAAGAAAAGGAAGTGCCTCGGGACAAGTTTTTATGCAAATAACGATGCTACAAGAATAAAATGTAATGATAAAATACAACTATTTAAACATAGTCAATACTAGTTAAACATTAGTATCAAATAGAGCAGTCATAATGAGATTCACAGTGCTATGCTTAAATTGGAAACCAAAAGCTGTTCATGCATTAGCCTATGCCATCCCCTAATTATTTCATGGAAGTTTTCATTTAAATCTAATCTTATATGTACCTTCATTGGCCGCCTGTACTTCCGGCAGGCTGTAACGTGTGCGATGACACTGGCGTGTGTCTCTTTGCTGACATTGATTCCATTTACTTTGATAATACACTGTCCTGGGTGAAGGCCAGCTGCTGCGGCCACAGTACCTTTAAATATAAATAGGGAAAACTGTCAAAATTAAATCAGCAAAAGGATTTACCTGTTTCAGATCTAGCACAATGGGGACAATTTTGAATATATCAAAGCTCCCTAAAATGTTCCTGACGCATCTGGTTCAGATAACAAGGCTCTCTCAGTCTTTCTGGTTCTTCACCCATGATCTAGAGTGCAATTAACAAAATATTCCACTGCCTCCACAAGGAGAATTTTGAAGGAATATTGTACAGTGACCTTCATATTGCTAATCAGATGTTTCCCTTTCAAAGGTCTAGTCAATCTAACTTTCTAAATATATAGCAAAAAAGTAAAAACCAGAAACATAAACTTTATTTAAAAATACATAAGTACTGAAATAATATTATTTTTGTTTTACAAATACCAGCAATTTAATATGCATATAAAAATAAATTCTTTAAAAATCCTACATTTTTTCTGTGTACATTGGTGTGCATGTTCACATGACCATACACAAATGTATAGGTGTACATGCATCAGTGTATGTGCTCGTGTGTGCATGTACTGTACATATGTGTGTGTGTTTGCATGCATAGACCAGAGGTCAACAACGAACACTTCCTAGATTACCATTCACTTTGGTTTTTTTGAGTCAGACTTCCCCACCCACCTTGGAGCTAAATTATTAGCTAGGTTGGCTGTCTAGCAAGTCCCAGGGATCCATTCTACAAAGGTGTGCACTCTGCATTGGTGTCTTTATGAAAGTGCTGGAGATTCAAACTCAGGTCCAAAAAATGGTGCAAGCACTTCAACCGAATCATCTCTGTACTTTTAAAAAGTAATTCTTGAGGAAAACATTGAGTCAATTAGCTATTATGACAGACTGCTTGAAGAAAAATGAGAGTTTGAGAACCAAAGAACAAAGGAACGAAGCAGTAATCAATTGTCTAATCACTTTATGTGCACAGGTATAGAATCTGTACCTATGTAAATTCACCTATGTAAATATGTAAGTAGCATGTCCTAACTGGTGGTTTAAAATTTTCCAACCATTTATACTAGTGTCAGAACAAATTAACACAAATAAATACTATTAATGAATTTTATACACACACACATATCCTAATGTCCATAAAACTTACCATATAGTAGAAAAGATTTCCATTGCAAGCAATTCACCCATAAAGGAATCATAAACATGCTTTTAAAATGTTTATACTTAGGAATAAACCTTTTGTCTCTGTTCGATTCCCTCCTAAGATTCAATCAGAGAAACGGTTTTCCTGCTCTGAATTGAGTCTTGGGCAAGGAGGGGCATTTTGGCAGAGAGCAAAGCTCTAAGTCGGAAAATCACCTGGGTACCCGGACATACCAGCAGCTCTGTCTGTGTGTAAGCTTAAAGTTAGCGGGGTGGTGGGGGGACTGTCAGCTAGGAATTGGGGCGGGGGTGCAGATGAGACAGACGAGCGGGGCAAGTCACAGAACGACCCACTTCTCCCAGGAATCCCGCTGCCTGGTGTGAACACACTGAAGTCTGGAATTTACGTTTAGAGGATGCTGAGGGACACGTGTTGGAGCCTGGGTCTGTCAGTGAGGTGACAAAGAAGCGCATCGTGGGAGTCAGGAGACAAGAGTGAGAAGGGGAGAGAGCCAGCAGAGCATAAACTGGTAAAAGGATGGCTGAGGGCAGGTAATGGCGCAGGAGGGAAAAGACAGCGAGTCTGGAAGGAAGGAAGCACAGCCTCTGTAACTCCGGAAAACCGCTGAGTTGGTTTGTGGTGTGTTGTTTCCTTTTGGTTTTTGTTTTCCTTAGCTATTCTGAAGAAAGAGCTACGAGGGTGCCTAGATAGATCCAAGGCTGAACTCTAGTGGCCTGGAGGCAGCAATACTGCCAAGAAGGACTGCAGCGACCTTTACCTATAGCAGAATTTGTTTGCTAATGAACACCACGGGGTGGGGGGATCTGAGAGGAAAGACACAGAGTCCATCCCCATCCCACCTTTTCTATTTAAGAAACAAAGAACATGAACATAGTGGCCACCCACTCAAAAGACCGTGATGGTGGTCACAGCTCTACAAATTCAGGCTTGCAGTGACTGTCCCCAAGCATGGGACAAAGGTTACAGGTTAATTAAAACAGAAGGGCTATGTGATAGCTGGATATGCTTCTGCCCTGCAGTATGAAGGGCTATTTGCTTTAAATGTCCATCCAACCACTATGGAAAACTAAGTAAAAAGGTACTTTTTTTGAAAGAAGATTTATTTTTTAATATACACATTAATTTTGTAATATAAAATTAACTGGTTCTGATAACAACACCCTTTCAAACTGTTTTCTCTTCATGTTTGAACGATCACATTATGATAGTTTACTTTCTCCAGCACTGCAAACAGCCACCGTCCCTTACTCCACAAATGCCAGACATCGCAGCTCACAAAGGCCCTTCTTGCTCCAGCAGCCAAGCTACTTATTATGTGCAGACTGGGAAATCTCTACTCCCTTTACTGGTGTCAAGATGAAAGAAAAATACATATCATATGAGCTTTGGGCTTTTTATTTGCCTTTCAAAGAAGTAAAGTAAAATACAAACAAGCTTTGAGTCACTACAATTATTTGATTTAGAATTAATCTCATGGTGAGATTCATTGCAGACTCAAAGGAAAGAAATTGAAGAAAATATATAGCAACTGGGTAGCAAGCCCACAGGACTCTTGACAAAGCCTGAAAACTCACATTTTTAAATTATTGACCAAAATGTCAACATTTATTTGCTGCTAAGGAAAATATAAATAAATAACCTTAAAAATCATCATGAGTTTAAACTGAAGTATGCAAAAAAAAAGCATGATTGGGTTGTTATTCTTCAATCAAATTTGTAATAGTAATAAATATAGTTAAGAATTTTGGGGTCCGATGGAATTGTTTAATTATTTATTCGTGAGTGTGTGTGTGTGTGTGTGTGTGTGTGTGTGTGTGTACATAAGCATGTGTATGTGGAGGCCAAAGGTTGATACCAGGCACCTTTCCTTGTTCTTGTCACCTCATCTTTTGAGCCAGGTCTCTCTTGAACTTGAGATCTGCCATTGGACTGTACTAGACAGCCAGCAAGCCCAGGGGATTCTCCAGTCTCTCCCTCCCCAGAGCTGGGATTTTAGGCAAGTGCTGGCACACAAAAGCCTTTTTTTTTTGCATTTTGTTTTTAATGTGGGTGCTAGAGACCTGAACTCACAACCTCATGTGTATGGGGCACATACTCCACCTACTAAGCCATCTTCCTGAGCAAAGCCTCACTCTAGCCCAAGCCTGCCTTACTTTTGTGGCAATCCTTCTGCACTGGCTTTCCCGAGTGTGGGAAACGCAGATGTGAGCAACCACACCCAGTCTGAGATTTGAGGTTTTACACTTTAGCATACTATTTCCAGAATGCACTTCCACTGAGTTACCGGACTGAGAGGAGACACTCCTGACACCATGGTGATGCATTTCGGTGGACGGGGAACAGCCAAAGCACCTGACAGCAGTTTCCCACATGGGGGGTGGGGGGGTTGTCTCACCTCTTCCCACCGCGTGAACCACGGAAGGGCCAAAGCCTCTGATCTGGAAACCCAGCCCGTCTGCAGAATCTGGGATTTTAACTGTCCTAAATGTAACCAGAAAATAAGGTCAGACAACTGTAAATGCCACAATAGGTTAGAACAACAGTCATGTGTACCTGAGCCCTGTCTAGAATGCATACAACCTGAGACCTCAGCCAGCAGGAGGAGGGGCGGGAATAGGAACTGGGTTAGTAGGTAAAGTGAGAAAAGATTGTTTTAAGGAGAAAGAAAGAAAGAAAGAAAGAAAGAAAGAAAGAAAGAAAGAAAGAAAGAAAGAAAGAAAGAAAGAAAGAATTTAGCCTTGGGAGAGACTGACCAACAACACCCGCCCCTAAAACAGAACTCCAGCTGAGACAGGTCAGGGCTCTCACAGGATGTAAAGGCAATGGTGGGGGTAGACTCCAGATGGGCCAGCTTAGGGCCCCCAAAACAGGATGTAAAGAACAATAGGTGGTAGTGGCCTACTCCAGCCACATCAGCTCCAACTGCAGGGACTTGCTCACCAGGGAGCACAGCAGTGCTTTAACCTCTCCCATACTGGACTTTTTAACTCCCTGGGCATTAAATCTCTTCTGGATATTCCTGCATCTTATTCATCTACTTGTATCAGATAAAATTTGGTGATGGGGACTTCTGAGGAAGCGCCCCCATCCCCCAGAAATGTCTACTCTGGTGTGTGTGTGGGGGGGGGGTTACAGAGAGGAAAACAGAAGAGAAATCCAAGTCTCTATATTGTTCAGGCTGATCCTTGCTAGACAGTATCCCTTCTTCCCCACAGGTTCTAACTGAACCACTCACTGCTTAATCTATTATTGTTTCCCAGCTGAATTCTTCTATTTCAGGGGTGTGAGAAGGGAGTCTGCGACTGGGGTCAAGACCTCAGGGAACTGGAAAATGCCACTGAGTGAGAAGCCGTTGGAGAGAGCACTGTCCTTTCCCCAACATAGGTGTATACAGCACAGAGGCCATGCAACCTTCACACTGGACAAATTCTCATACCGATGCATCCATAGCAGTGGTGGCACATGCCTTTAATCCCAGCACTCGGGAGGCAGAGGCAGGCGGATCTCTGTGAGTTCAAGGCCAGCCTGGTCTACAGAGCTAATTCCAGGACAGGCCCCAAAGCTACAGAGAAAAAAACAAAAAACAAAACAAAAAAAACTCTGTTTTAAAAAACCAAAAAAAAAAAAAAAAAGGAAAGAGTGAAAATGAAAACAGCAGATAATGGGGACAGCTAAACTAGCCCTGAGTCCTTACAGAATAAGGATAAACTTGGGTTTGGACAAGCTCCTCAAATTCTCTGTTACAAAAAGTGCCACAGAAACGATTGGAGGTTATCACTGTCGGAAGCTGATATTGTAGTATGTAGGTGGGATTAAAGCGGCAGCAGCTCCCATCCTACCTAGTTTCTGTTGCTGGAATAAAAACAAGACCAAAAGCAAGTTAGCAGTGGCATTTATTTTCTTACAGGTCACTGTCAGTCACCAAGGGAAGCCATGGCAAAGGCTGAGGCAGGAACTGAAGCAGAGAGCACAGAGCAATGCCATTTGTAGGCTTCCTTCCTGCTTTCTACTCCGCTAGCTTCCTTGTGCAAGCCAGACCCTCCTGCCCAGGGGAGGCAGAACTCACAGAGGGCTGGACCGTCCCCCATCAATTAGAAGTCAAGTTTTACATTTCATTACCTCCCAATAATCCAGGATACTAGATTAATCATATGTGAAGTTGACTGCCACTCTTCAAGATTATTGTACTTTTTAAACAAAATCTGTACACAACACCATGAAATCCCATTTTAGGAAAATAATCCGGAATTCCTCTAATTAAACATGATTAAACACTAATATAAACATGATCTTTAGAGATCATGTTTTTCCAATGGGAAAACTACATTGCCTATTATAATAATTAATAAAATTATACAAGAGGAATGTCCTATTTCTGGTAGAAAATAAGTATGTGAAATTAGCTGCTGCAAAGCCTTTCAGAGAAATTCCTTGATGTTATCCAGTGTAAAACACAGCTGGAATCAAAAGAAAATTCTGTTGTATTTACTTCTATTTTTGTCTTTTCCCCTCCAAACAGGATACAACTTAAATTACAAAATACCAACTTTAGAAAATATGAGTAACCCAACGAAAGCTTCCCTGCGGTTCTTCCTGAGGCCTCCAGCCCTCTAGGCCTGATCCAAAGGTGCTTCTCTCAGGTTGCCTCCGAGGCCTGAGGTACGGGAGGGCCACTGCTCTTTAAGGCAAAGTGAATGGGCTGGAGAGCACGAAGACAACCCTACCTCGATGCCACCTCCCTTTCCTCTTTATATGAGTGAGAACGAATTACTCGCTCTGGCGAGCATTGCAAGTGATCTGCCTTTTCCACAGTAAGAGCAGCTGGAACTACTTTACGTGATAAACTCTCTGACAAGTTACCTGTCCCGTTAGAGCAGAAAATTCATGCAGGGGAAAAACCTGTGCTGTCACTGCCACCCTCCATAGTTTATGGAGGAAAATGTCAAGGGAATCAGAAGAAACCACAGACGGTTGGGAGTGCCTTGGTTACGGTTGAATGGGAAAAGTCGTCAACAGACTCCTGTCCTGGGAACTTGACAGATGATGGGGCTTTGAGGGAGAAGAGGGTGGATCTGAGAGATGTGGCCAAACTGATGGTGGGTACCCTGATGGACTCATACGATTCTGGATTACTGGAGGTGATGGAGAGTAAAAGATGGGGCCTAAGTGGAAGACCAGGACCATGGAGGTGTGTTGTTGGGTGCTGTATCTTCTCCTGACTATTTCCTGCCTTTCCATTTCTCTGTTTCCAGTGTCCCATCAGGTGGAGAAATTTCTTGGCTCCTCCCGCCTCACCATCCTGTTCTTTCCTAGCACACGAAGCCAAGCAACGGTGACCTGAATCCTTTGAACCCATGAGCTGAAACAAACCCTTCCTACCTTCAGCTGCCTATGTCAGCCATTTGTCACAGAGTGACGCGAGAAATGATGCGCTCAGCCTCATTAGGCAGGGACATGTCCGTGAATACATAATAAATAGATCGTTATAAGCACTTTGAATGTGTCAAAGCTTTCAAAAACTTCCAGCTTTTTACATATCAGAAATTTAGAATGAAGGGAAAACCAGTAATCTATGTGGTGGAGATGCTCGTTTTCAAACAAAAACATTAAGATGGAAGTACCTTTGTGGTGTCAGCTATAAGCAGATGACTGTGACAGCTACTGCTTGTCAAGGCAAACTGCAGCATCTCTGGGCACATGCCTGCCCCCCACAGTGGGGGCTGAGAATCTACCAGCGTTTAACAAGTAGACTGGATTGGGATGCCAGGACACAGGCCTCAGTGTACAAAGCATCTTCTCAACTATGGAGTCATGAGAATTTTACTTTATAAGAAATTCTCCTCAATGGAAACCGGTATGACTGTCTAAAGAACATATACAAGCTAATTAATAATGTTGTGACTTCCAAGAAGATTTCCCACGTCAAATGCCGCTCCAGCTTCTTTATACTTTGTCAAGTATAGCAATGTGCTGTATTCCATACTTTCTTCCTGGTCCTACTGTACATAAATTTATGTGGTTGTTATGGCTATATTGTCTCTAAAATAGATCATATATTTCTTTAATATATGTGAGTAGTCTACAGGACTCAATATAGGGAGACTATTAGTGGAAAGTTTAACATTTCAAATACATTAAAAGAAAATATGAGTGTGCAATCTTTTTAAATTTTGTTCATGTATTTATTCTCTGTGTATGTATGTGTGCACATATGTATGTGTGCATGCGTGTGTCTGTAGGTCAAAGCATAACTTTCAGTTCTTTCCATCTACAATGTGGCTTCTGAGGATCAAGCTTGGGCCATCAGGCTTGGCAGCAAGTGCCTTTACATGCTAAGCCATCTGACCTTTGCACTTATGCTGTCTTTAAAGCTATTTTTGAATACAATACAAAATATTCTTTTGATGCAATACTATCTGACAACAGCAGTAAGCATTAAATGCTTCACTTAGCCTGGACAAACCAGGACTCAGTGTCTTGACAGCTCTGTGGCAGAGGAACCTTGTACCATCTTGGTGCAGGAGAATTGTCTGTATTCTGTCAATTATGTTTTAAATAAACGCTGATTGGCTATTAGCCAGGCAGGAAGTATAGGTGGGACAACCAGACAGGAAGTAAAGGTGGGGCAAGAAGAACAGGAGAATTCCGGGAAGAAGGAAGCTCTTTCTGCAGTCCTGCCCAGACCACTGAAGAAGCAGGATATGAACTGCCCTGCTGAGAAAGGTACTGAGCCATGTGGCTAACATAGATAAGAATAATGGGTTAATATAAGCTACAAGAGCTAATAAGAAGCCTGAGCTAATGGGCCAATCAGTTTATAATCTTCTGGAGACCTCTGTGTGATTTTCTTTGCAGCTAAACGGCTGCGGGAACTGGGCAGGACAGAAACACCGACAAGCCGGCCCTCATGTTACACCATCTCAACAGGGAGGACAAGGAAATGACAAATAACAGGGTTGGTGCAAGGAAGGCTTGAACCTCAGGCTCCAGATACTGCACAGCAGCACTTGGGGAAGGGCTGGAAAACACAGGACCAAAACTCTGATGGCTGAGGATTTGCTCCCATCTGTTTATTCCTAATGTCATTGGCTCTGTGCTCTTCCAATTATTGAGATGTCTGTGTAAGCAGATAAGTTATTGTAGGGGTAAACCAAGTGGCCATACAGCATATACCATGCTCACTAATAATTGTTCTGAATATCCCTGTATTCCTCCCTAAGATGTTTTATTCCCTTTAAACATCCTAAATGTGTCAGGTGATAGGCTACTAAGACAGCCTTACCTAGGCAGGGCTAGATAAAGAGGGAAAAGTCAACTGTAATTTTATGTAGAAAGGAGACACTGCTGTGGTTCTTTGCTGCCCTCTAGTCCAGGGTTTCCTGTGAGAAACCTGAATTAACAAGTTACACTTATGCTTTCAGGCTACTGAGTATACTACATTATGAGCTAAACCATCCATGCCCATTAATGACTTAGCATTGTCACAAAGAGATGGACTGGGGAGACTCCAGCCTATTACACTGAATTGGAGACTCATGAAAAATATATACATGATATACCTAGTTATTTCTGAATGTATGTGTACTGGGTAATATTTTACATATAAAAATATTTTAGCTGGGCAGTGGTGACACATGCCTTCAATCCTAGCCCTTGGGAGGCAGAGACAAGTGGGTTTCTGTGAGTTTGGGGCCAACCTGGTCTACAGAACAACTTCCACAACAGGCTCCAAAGCTACAGAGAAACTCTGTCTCAAAAAAACAAAATCAAATAAATAAATAAAATTTAAAGTTAATAAGACTTCATCTTAAAATTAATGAAGTTGCTGGTTACTACTGATACAATTTTTTGTTTTGATTTTTGGTTTTTTGTTTGTTTATTTGTTTTTCGAGACAGGGTTTCTCTGTAGCTTTGGAGCCTGTCCTAGAAATGGCTCTTGTAGACCAGGCTGGCTTCTGACCCACAGAGATCCAGCTGCCTCTGCCTCCTGAGTGCATGGGTCACCACCGCTCAGCTCTACTGATAAAAACTTTTAAATAGCAATTCTGACATAGCTCATTCACATGTTCTATTAAACACTCTACATACATGTTATCTCACCCAGCTAATGCAACAGTTCATGACTAATCTGAGATCATTAACAGAAACAAATTCGAGAAGAAAAGTCAATGAACTACATGTCCATCAAAGGTTTTAACTAAAGGAGCTATGGGTACAACACGGTTCTAGTCTATATGTGTACAACTGTAACATGTATCAGTACTTGGAATAAAAAGCAATTGATTTCAAAACAGTAGTGGATGTTTATGTGTGGTAAGATTTGAAGAAAAAATGTTTTCCTCTAGAGACATCTATACTCTGAATTGTTCACGATAAATACTGTGATGTTTCAGGTATGAGGTTGTTTCCAAGACTCATGCATTGAGGGGGTCTTAAGATGGCAGCATTATCTAGAGATTGACTGGAACACGAGGACACTGGTTTCATCCCTTGGCTGACCCATGGGTGAGTTCACAGATGCTGGGCTATTAGAAGTGTGCCCAGTGGAAGGGAGTGCGTCCCTGGAAGGGTGCCTTGGAAGGGTATGTCTTGTCAAGGGGCCGTTCCTTGCCCAGTGTCCCTCTTTCAGAGCATCACTGAGTGAACAGTTTCACAACACCATGAACCCTTGTTGTGATGGGCTGAAACTTCAGCCACCGTGAGTCAGAATAATCCTCTACCCTTTAAGTTACCTCAGCTATTCTGTCATAGAAATGAAAGATAGACACAGACATTGGTATTTTTCTACTTACGTAGATAGATGGCAGACAGCTCAGCAGAGCTTTGGGTCAGTTTTGTTTTAAAGGAAAAGGTGTCTTAATAAGGATACACATGTATGGTATACCTTCTAGATTTGACTTTATGAATATGAGCAGTATAGTATAGACTGTGACTAATCACAACATTGACTACAACCAAACATGTAGCTCTTTATTCCTGACTTCCAGGTGTTCTACTAGTTTATTTTTTACTCAGTCAAACTCAACATAACCCAAAACAGCCACGCTTGGACAAGAAAAGAAAAACATCATTGCTCCCAACACCAGGCAATTCAGGAGTGAGCACCTATTACAATGAACGATGCAGTTTCCTCCAGCCTCTAAAGACCTGCATAAACTGTGCTGGGGAGGCCTGAATGTTCTGTGACAGGGGACCCTGATGATAAATAACTACCTTGTAGTTATCCTTCCTATTTTATTCATCCATGTATCACTGTATCACTTACTCCCTTGGCTTTGTGCTCACGAGGACTCGCAGAGGCTTTTTGCTGTTTAAGCATGATTTCAGAAAGCAATCGACTTCAGGGAAAGGTCTCAGAAAAACCAGGTCACCATTAATAGCAAAGATCTTCTTCCCAACTTCCATGCCAGCCATCTAGGGAGAAGTGGCAAGAAGAATTAGGATAATAATTTAATAAAGCTTTTAGGTTTTCACAAACTAAACCAAGGAAGGCTAGCTTGTACAGATTTGGGCACGAGAACACACATATACAATAACATTATACAACTTTATATAACTGAACTATGAATGAAGTAAGAGTTATAATAATCTGTGGCATCATTATGAATAGGATCAATCAGCATTGCTGAAATCAACCTTCCCCTAGCCCTATGCATACTCTACCCATGTGCGACTCATTCCTGGTTTTGAAGTAAGACACTTTAATTAAAAAAAAAAAACCCTTGTCCTTTAACGTACAAACGCCAGGTTATGTCTTTATATATAAATATATGTATTTAAATATACATATTGTACATAAATATATATTTATTTTACTCAGAAATTTATTGAACTCAGAAAATTTCAACCCCTGAATATATGACTATATTGACCACAACCAATATGTCTCTCCAGCCTACATCAGCATGAGTGTGCCTACTACAGGGGAATGAAAGGAGTGGCCTGGAATCCAATGGCAGAGATAACCCTAATGTAATATGCTAAAAAGGACAAAGATGTCATTATCCCTGCAGTTAGCCCAGATGTTCTTAGCCAGCAAGAATGCACATAAATTCCTTGCTGTTTTGGACTGCAGCTACTTGAGTAGATGGCGTTTTATCTATGATAGAGTAAGATGAAGCTGTGCACTAAGAGCAGCATCTAAAAAGCCTGGGGAAAGTACCATCTTTTAGAACTACTAACCACAGTCATGTGGTAGTTCAATACGCCAATAGAGTACAAATGGACCAGAGGTATTATACGTTCACTTGGAGTACCGGATAGAAAGATTTATCTTGCACACTTTTGTTTGATGGTGAAATAAAAGGCCTTTAGTATTAGCATATACAGAGTACCACTTTACTTTAGTAAAGAGATTTAAAATTATATATGATCTACTTCTGCAGTTCTTACATTTTTATTAAAAACCCAAATCCTGAGGTGCTTGCTTAGGGGTTATGTATCTTGCAAGCTAGGCAGCAGGGTAAAGAGTCTTGAATCCAGAATCCCTGTGGTACAGCAATGGAAAGTAAGCACCATGAGGACAGAGATAAAAGGAGGGAGGGATGGGGGGGAAGGAGGGAGGAAGGGAGGAGAAAGTTCATATGTGTGTACATGTGTGTGCTTGCATGAGGCAATCAGAAGGCAAACATGGTTGTAGCTCCTTAAGTGATATTCACCTTGTCACTTTGTTTCTTGAGACAGGTCTCTCGTCGGCCTGGTATTCCCCAAGCAGCCTAGGGCAGCTGACCTGTGACACCTGCCTCCACCACCCAAACATAGGATTACAAATGCACCACAGTACTTTTTTTTTTAATGTGGATTTTGGTTCTCAAGTTCAGGTACTTATCTTGTAAAGAAAGACTGGTGAAGACTAAACTATCATTCCAGCTCAGAACAGGGAATTTTGTCTGCTTCCTCTATGTCTATGCTCCCAGAATCTAGAATGGTACCTAATATATAACCATTATCAAGTGACTATTTCTCATTGAAGAAGTCAAGGATGAGAAGATTCCACTGTTTAAAAACCTAGTGATGTGAGACAGCACCCGATAGCATTACTCCAATGAGAAAGTCAAAGTGTTTGCTTTACTGATGGAAATTAGATTCACAGAAAAGACAGAGGAAGAGGAGATAGAAGACACCACCCTTGGTGGAACAGAATGACTATCGGACATATATAGCACAACTGTCACACCCTATGTAGCCCCCACAGGGTTCCAGGATAGATTTCATGATTGGGAAAATCCTGAGGTCACAGAGCATGCTGCTTGGGGACTCAGCAATTGGGAGCTGTAGATCTCTGGAACATTACCACCTCCCCACGCCCTCATCAGTGAGACACAGTCTCAGCTGCCACAATCCAACACTACTTGACAGAACTCAAGCACATGAACATTCAGAGACACAACATTCAATAAACACACAAAGTTTGATCTCAGTTTGACACTATTGCATGAAGACAAACTGCTAACAAAACTGCTAATTAACATTACCTCAGCATTAGACCCCTTTTCCACTGACTTTATTATTGGAACTTTATTTTTGTCTTCCAGCCCAAAGCCATAGCTGCCTTCATTGGATTTAATCTGAAATGTAAGACACTAACATTATTGATAAAGAACAAGGAGACCTTTACAATGAATTTGTGTGCTCGCCTGCTAACCGCTACACCCGAAGGCGACTTGAGGCACAGCGGCTTACCAACAGTGACTTCGCTATGACATTCTCCACAACTTTCAAGTCATGTTTCATAAGCCTGTGTTTCATATTTGATCCTTCCATTTCCTCGTCGGCAAAGAAGCGGAAAAGTAGAGGCTCATCTTTGAATTCGCTTTTCTCAAGGACTGTAGAAATGGAGAGAGTCAGATAATCTCAGTAAACTGGGGTCTCAAGCTCACTTTCCACCCCTGCACACCTCCGGGGAATGCCTGCCAACAATGAGCTCAGCTTTAGACTCCCAGGACACAGTGACTGCACAGATACCCCTTTGGTAACCTACTCTTCCCTGTACATTACTGTTACCTACAGGACTTAGCATTTTAAAATAAGTGCATCTTTCCACTCTTGCATTTCTTAGTCTTCCATTGTCTAAATGGGGAATCTAAATTTAAGAAAGAAAATACAATAACTCCCAAACCCCATGCAATCTAAACCTAAAAACTTATGGGCATTTTCCACTTTCAGAAAACATCATAAACAAGTTTTTAATGTCGTGCATCTTCACGGGAAACTTCAAACGGGTTGCCTAGTATCTCTGTATGTGTGAGCAACTCCTAGTGAGGGGTCACAGTTGGTCCAAAACTTCAAACTAGAAATATGTCTTCTGGGTAAAATGTGCTTTTAGCTTCCATGACTTGCTAGCTCTTCTCTGTTTCAAAACAATATTCTCAAATAACCTTATTTTAAGGTCATTTTTTTCTCTTTGTATAAATGTTAATATTTCCCCCACGGTTTCTAGGAATGTTGATCTATGTTTTGCTAGCCTTGTTTATACTACAGGTAGATACAGATAATAATAATGTATATTTAATAAGATCTTGACAGCTGCTAAAATTCCTTAAAAGAGAAACCTGTGTTTCTCATTCTTTGTCATAAGTACCTTGTAGTGTACTTGTTGAGACAAGGTGACTCACAGTAACAGGAAGGCTGTGGTCCCAGGGCACTTAGCTTTGTGATGAATCAGTCCAGGGCTGGGGCCAATTCTGAGTGTGAAAATTAGAAAGTTACCTAAACTCTCTGCATTTTAGTTTTCCCATCTGCAGAATGAGGTGGAAGAATCTTCATAGCACCCTCACTAAAACTGAAGTACTGCATGGGAACAGGTTGGCACATGTCAAACAATCCAAAGAGGCACCTATTCTATTGCCTTGTTTTTACAGAGTTCCAGAAAACAATGTGGGTGTATGGGTGCTCTCTGAATGGAAGAGCACCTGGTACCATGGTAACAAATGAATCCATCCCCACACCATAAAAATTAACACAGCCACAGTGAACAACAGAAAGGAAAAACACTTTGGACTGAGTTAAGTTTTGCCTCCATGATCTAATTGTTTTCCCGAAGATCACATGCTATTTCCTCCAACAGCCTGTCCAAGAAATCCAGGCAGGAGGCTTTGCCACCTTAACTCTTGCTATCACTTACTATTTCGCAATAAATGTGTACATCAAATTATTGCCTGCTATTGCTCTCGATTAAAGAGAAAAATAATTGAGGGGTGTCAGTCTGATTTGATAGTTTTAATTTCTTAAAATATTTTAATTTCTTCCATCAATAGTTTGCTCTCCAGGGACTAATATTTCTCTATCTTAGCATTCACGGTGATCTAGACAAAAGGACATGGGACAGAATTCTCCAAGAAGCACATGATGAGAAAGGATGCTCCCAAAATGACTGTAAATGGTGCTCAATACCCTTTTTCATACAAGTGTTGATAACCACTTATCAACATAGTTGATAAATGGATGTGAATGCTATAATCAGACATAAACAGAGAAGCACATTGTATAGTAATTGAAAACAAGACTGTTTCGGTGCCTGGATTATGTAAGATAGCATAGAGGGGGGAAACTCTCATTACTTTGATAGATGGAGAAATTAAAACAAAACACCAATGTTTAGTGATTTGCTTGAAATTATCAAGCAAGAAAGAGATTTTTTTAATAGACCAAAAAGACCATGCTTATTTCTAGAAATGTAGTTCTGTAAGATGATTTTGTGTATGTTTTCCTCTATGAACAAAAATATTAACTATGTATGTTCTTATCTAATCATTCCACTATATTCAGACAAGATCATTTGTTTAATATAAAATGAATTCAAAGAGATATAAGAGATTTTTAAAAAGAAAATAAAACTTTGACATCTTGGCATGGCTCTTCCAGAGTCAACACAATCAAGAAAAACTGGTAGATAGCAGCCATTTGTTATAGAAATGCCACCACTGATGAATACAATTGCAGATGTGGCGCCTCATCAGGTACCAATGACAAGACCCAGACAGTTTGCCTTGACCTTAGTGGAGCACTGAGATACTCCCAATGTTCCGAGAAGACCCAAAACAAGAAAACCCATCCGTGAATTTGCAGGGTACGAGTCCCTACCATGGTGCATAAATCCATTGTCACAGAGTCCGACAGCAAATATCATTGCCTCTTCCCTGGTATGGCAATCACCCTGGTAATGAAAAAATAAATCACCGTGCATGTTAATAGGCGACAGGAGGCTTTAAGGACCTGATTTACAGTTTAAGGAACATTTCCCACACATTACATAATTGTCCCTAGTACTTTGCTTTGCACTTGGGTGCTCTATAAAACTGGCTCTCGTTTCTATTTTATTTCTGTTATCAACACTCTACTCTGGTGTTTCTTTATCCCTTATCTAGACTGACATATTTCTTCTGCAGTCATAAGCTGCTGCAGAATCTAGCTGTTCTACACAGGAATTTCATGTTCTAAACGTTTAAAGAAAGACTTTTTAATAATCAAAACTTTAATAATCAAAGCAAAGGCATTCTGTTGGGCTTTCAAGATCTCTCAGTCTTAGTTTTATTCATCTACAGCTTCACTTTCCAAAGTTTTGAACCTATCCCTTTTCTTTAGTTAGCCCAGTTTCCTACAATTGCCTGAACTCAGTCCACCTCACCTTCACTGGTGTAATACTGGTACACACAGCGTCTTTTACCTGTCTATAGAACACCAAGAGAAACTTGCACCTCTGGTTGTGACAACTGTATCCCTGCTATCCACCAAATCAAACTAAATATGTACCTGCAAACAGGCATTGTATCTTAAACAATTCAGGTGTTTGATAAGTTTTATGCATTCATTTAAAAATTCATATATATTCATTTCTAAATTTCACACTAAGTCCAAGACACCACATGTTAATACTCTCAAAGGAAAAACATTCTACTGCCTTCCTACAATTTGGATTTTATGAAGGATTTGGGCATTTATATAGTAGTACCCAGTTAAATATCCTTATACAATTTAGTTAAGATTCTTAATTGGCTTGATTCTCTCAGGGAACTAGATGCACAGAAAAAAAAAAGATCCTGAGCCTGGCTGGAGGACCCATAAGGACTTCTGTGGAAGATGATGCTGAGAATTTTATAGATGATCTAAAGATGAGCCCAACTGACCAATACCTTCTCGATGGCAAGAACTTTCCTGTAATTGTTTTATTTCAGTAGCTAGTTAAAGTGTTAAGCTTATGCTGAAAGTTTTAGCTGTTTTGATTATGTAAATGTTATATTCCCCAGACTAATAAATCATTAAAAGGAAAAGTGTATAAATGTAATCTGAAATACTGTAGTGATCCTATACCTTTAAAAAATCTTTTTGGGTTTACTCATATCTGGAAGGCATTGAAGAAAGGTGCAAAACACTTGTTTGGGTGGGATGAAACAAGGAGTTGTTTAATTAAAAATACAAATGGTGCCTGCACATGACCCATAAGCAAATCATATGGTGTTTTAGAAATATTTGATCATAAGCCACTATAATAAAAATATCATCTGGAAGCTGAGAATGTATTCAATAGAGAACAAAAGTCATTGCATTTTCTAAGACAGTATCAGTCATTGCAGACACCTACAGCATCCAACGATGCCTCAAAACAACATAAGGACTGTGGTACTGCAGCCAGCTCTAATGATGCAATAAAGCTGTCCAAGTCCGGTCAGGACAGACTGATGTGCAGAATAAGTCTATCCGAGTCTTAGTGGAAATGGAGCCTTACTTTGTCTCTCTTTCCCCCTATAGTAAGCACTGTAGTTTGTGCCCTTATCATCCCACTGCTAAGTCGTCTTCTCCTAAGGCAGCCTGCGATGCTCTACTTTGAAGCTCAGCAATGAGAGCTCAGTATGTCTGCCTTAAACGTACGCATCTCACAATATCAGACTTACCAAGCTGCAGTGACTGATGTAAGAGGACATGATGTCTATTCTAGGAAAAGATAAGCAGTTGAGACCACTCCAGTATAGAAATGGAGTGACATGGCCAAGCTTGCCTCTCTCAACTTCAGCAGAGCTGGCATCAGATACTGATTGCTTGAGTTAATAACATTCTGGGAGATTTCAACAGACACCACAGTGTAGTGATATTTCATTTGCATTTTAATAAATAAAGCTTGACTGAAGGTCAGAGAGTAAAACAGCTGCAGCGGTCAGCCTTACAGACCAGGTAGTGCTGACACACACTTTAATTCCAGTACCCACACTAGTTTGCCATAGAAACTGGGCGGTAGTGGTGCATGCCTTTAATCCCAGCACTAGAGGGGAATATAAGACGGGAGGAGACAGCTCTCAGACACAGTCTCATTCTGAGATTCCTGAAGGCAGGATCACCATTTCGGACTGAGGTAGAGGTAAGAGCCAGTAGTTGGGTGTTTTACTTTTCTGACCTTCAGGTTGAACCTCAACCTGTCTCTGTTTTTTTTTTTAATTAATTGTGCAACACCACAGTGACAAAAAATATTTTTTTCAGCTTGCTTAGGACTTTCTGAAACATAACCAATTTTTCTTTAATGTTTACCCTTAGAAAATACAAATGTTTCCCCCTGTAAAGCTGGTGAGTGACTTTCTGGGTTAGAATGTAAATGCTGAATTGGCATTAGGTTTTGCTTCAGATGCATATTCCTTGATCTTCTCCCATATACCAGGTTGTATGAGCTTGTATTAATTCTAAAACAGCAGAGTTCTAGGTGGATTCTCTTCCTAACAGAAGACACACCCAGATGCACATATGACCAGTGGTTTAAACGTGTTAGAAAGAAAGTATCACACTGGAGAGCCTGGACATGTGAGTCAGGGCATTAGCAAAGTCATTATTTGATTACTCTAAGACATTAACTTCTCAATGTAAAAGTTTATGTTCAGTGAAATACAAGAACAGGTGGCCTTGAAAAGTTTAGAAATCAACACTAAAGCAATAAAAATCTCAAACTGTATATATATATATATGTATATATATATGTGTGTGTGTGTGTGTATATATATATATATATAAACTGGGTTTAAATATTTTAAAAATGTTGACATTTTAAGATTAAATATTTAATTTTATTACCTACTTATACAAGGAAAGTAAGGATTTTGATCTGAACAAAAGAATAAGGCTGACTCAAATATGTGCAATGGCTGCATTTCAACCAACCAAACCCCCTTCCCCAGGCAGCAATTGCAGCTTAAGTGTACATCAGCATTTCTTAGTGCCTTGCCTTTGGTCAGCAGAATATAGCCAAGCATTTGTTAGTTGACCTATCATGTAAAAAACTAAGTACGTTTGTATTTGAAAAACTGCTGTGACAGGCATGTTAATCTGTTCTACTTATAAGCAAATCACAAAACTTCTCAGCACCAACTGTCTGAGCCAAGATCCTGTGAAGCTGAGCAATAGTAACAGCACCACACTCTGCTCTTTGTAGCCACGAAAGCTTCTATTGTCCAAGCCCAGCTGGTATCTAACAGCAAAAGTGACATGGGAGAGCAGAATCATTTGAGAGGACTAATGAACAGATACATTAAAACAAATTAGTAGAAAAGGATGCAAAACCACTTAGTGTTTGAACATAGTTATTATTCATCAATACTCAATTTATGCATGGAGGATTTTGTTTGTTTTTTGATGAAACTCAGCTCATGTGTTAAAAATAGGAACATCTTATTTTTGAAAAGCAAGCTAGCATAAAGGTTAGTCAAGAACCCAGGAACCAGATTCAAATTCTAACTCAGCTTCATACTAGCTGTAGGAATGTAGGCAGGGGATATCATAATATGTCACCTGAAGGCAAGCATTAAATTCTTTAAAATTCCCAATTCACACACTCAAAGTTAAATGGAAAAGAAGGAAGCATAGCAACACCTGTTTGCCTTCTTACCTGTGCAATTAACCAGTCTATTAGTTTGTTAGCCATGACCACAGATTTGTAGGTCCTTAAGTGGTAATCTTTATCTCTACAAAGGAAAAAGAAAGCAAGAACATCAAACAAGGGACTGAGTGAGCGCAGGTAAGCTTTTCTTGTCAGTAACAGTATACAGCAGGAAAATCTACCAATGAGCCTGCCATCACCCAATGTATGTACAAATAAGAGAAGTTTACAAAGCACATATGAGACAAAATCTATCAAAATACCAAAGTAAGGAATTTCTTCTTTCACTTTTTTTTTTTTTTGCAAACAAGATTATTACTGCTATGATACTTGGTGGCGATTTAGCTAGAAAAATGGCATCTCATTAATGGAGGACTAAGAAAATGAAATTTCTACCCTTAAATCATGGCTACTAAAACTATCCTCAAAGTGTGGAGAGTAGAATAATAGCTTCTCGTGCCTCTACGTTCTCCAAGAAGACAGGGGATATCACTGTAGTTATTCACAGGCTTTCCCCAAAGCCTGCAGGCCTGAAATAGATACAGGAAGAATCTACTACACAATCTCCCTAAGCAAAGCAATGAAACCACCTCCCCACATACCCAGGAAATACAGCAACAGTACGTTGTAAAATCCACACTCACTCTTCCCCAACTTTACATTGTGAAGTTTGCAGCTAAAGTAGACAACATTTATTCAGGAAAGAAGACACCCAGTTCTGAAGTACCTGCTCACAATGTTTACATGGGGTAAGAGGGCATTCCATTATGCAGACATGGCAACTTCTAGAAACAATCTCTATCATCTATCTATCTACCTATTTCTATCTATCTATCTATCTATCTATCTATCTATCTATCTATCTATCTATCTATCTATCTCTGCATCACCTTATAATTGATATTACTAATGTGACATGCAAGCCCAGCATGCAAACATTTGAATTCTATAGCCATTACTGAAAAGTATATGAATTTATTTAAAACTGGTCCATACAATTGTTTTGAAAATGAGTTAGTTAATAAACTCCAAAATATGTTTAGTAAGTCTAAAATAATTCTTAATTTTTCAAATAAAAATATTGCCTTGGAGAAATTCTATCAAAAGTAAATATAAAATATACATCCAATGTTCAATCATTCAGATATACATATATAATATACATATATATTATAAATATAAATCTTTCTAGCTGTGAACACTTAGAATAAATAGCTTTCCTGAATCATTTCTAGGTCACTTAACTACCATTTATTAAGTATTAATAAACTATGAATTATTTCATTTTCAGCCTAAGATTATGATATGAAATAATAGTAAGTTTTGAAAGTATAACAAAGGGAAAAGACACTGAACATATAGTGCCAGAAAAATTTAGACATATCTAAGATAAATACTTGAAATAATCCAAGTTCTAAGATGAAACTTAACCATTCCACTTATGACCCCCATAAGAAGCAGACTCACCTGACCACTGGGGTAAACAAACTGTGAAGACGACAATACAGCCTTACGCCCTGTGTGAGACAAGCGTGGGTCAGAAGTGGATCACTCAGGAGACACGCAAGTGAACTCTCAGAATAACTAGTCAATTCTTTTTGAGTCTCCTGGAGTCATTACACAATCTCAGCTCAATTAGAAGTCTATGCAAATATTGAGATCCATGATAGAAATAGGTGTTGTCTCTGAAGAACAGGATGGAGCTGTACTGTGAATGTGTCATATATGTATGGCATATGCGAAGGTTTACTCAAAATATTTCTTAATATATATGATAAGATACACTTTAGACAGATATTTAACACAGCAATGAATCTAGAAAGTGTGGTCATTATATTTCAATATAAAAGTTTGCCAAAGGTACAATGAAAACTGGTACTAAATTACTCTTTATGTCTTTGTTTTTAAATTCTATACAAATGTCTTGACCAGGGTTGCTCCAAATGAAAGTCAATGACTGGTACCTTCTGAGTGAGGCTCTACTTCCATTTAGAAGCAGGGAAGAAAATAAATGATAGAACCTTGGAATTCCTGAAATTTGATATGACAAAGACAGCTTGCATGATAACTTAAGAGTCCTCTCTATAGAAGACTTTTTCATGCCTCTCTGCGGCTTTTCTTCTTCCCCAAGTATGGCAATGTGAGTCCTGCTACAGACACGACTGAAGGTGACCTTACCTTTGAGATCACATCCTGCATCTCACTCCTGGGGTAAAATGTGCCATCATCATAGCGGAATCTATACAGCATCTGCTCTGGCTTGAACTGATGCTTGTCGGTAACTAGAAACATGGAAATATTACAGCAGAAAAGTGGCAAGTTAAATCATTACAAAAAACAAGTTTACTGAACACATAATCACCATTTATAAAAAGCTTCTGATTTCCCAACAAAGTAATGTCGATCCAATATTTTCAACAGTAAAATCTGTAAGGTTTTCTCCTTTACTGCATTGAAACATTCCATATAATTATTTAAAGACTCGAGTGAGGTTAATAATAGTCAGGCCAGTGTAGTAGTGCATGCCTATAATTCTACAACTAAGGAGGCTAAGGCAGGAGGATTGCTGAACCAAGGCCAGCCTAACCTACCTAGTGAGTTTGAAGCCAGCCTGGGCTACAAAGTAAGTCAGCATGGACTACAGAGCAAGACATTGCCTCACAAAATAAAATAAACTAACTTCAATTTAAAAATTGAAAAGAGTAGATACTTAGATAATAAGCAAGTTATTTGTTTATTCTATCCTCAATCCTAGAAGTGAATATTTGCTTGTATCTATTTTATCATATGGTGATTGGGCCAAGACCACACAAACACCAATCCAAGTATCTTGTATTCAGACCTCCAGAGATGACTGAATATTTTCAATGTGGAACATATTCCAAAATTTTATGTCCTGTATTACACTGAGAAGCACTTTTTTTTTGGTATGTCACTTGTTTCTTTTTTTTCTTTATTTTTTTCTTCCTCTTTCTCAATGAAAATTAAGAATGGCTAGCCTTCTGTGTCATCGATAGGATAAAATTTTCATTTCTCAAAACTCTAATAATCTGGAATGATGGTTTCTGTGGTGCACATTAACAAATGCTTAAGGGATTAATGCAAATTCTTCTCAAATTCTTTAAAAGAAAGGAAGGAAGGGAGGGAGGGAGGGAGCAAGGGAGGGAGGGAGGGAGCAAGGGAGGGAGGGAGAGAGAAAAAGAAAGGAAAAGGAAAGAATAGTTCCAAACTCAGTTTATGAAGCCAGATAAGGATACCACAATGAAATAAAATCACAGTTTAATATCACTAATAAACAGAGATGCAAAAATTGCCAGCGAAACACTACAAAACTGTGAACAAGGGTTCCTGGGAGAAGCTGTGCCTGCAGAAGCTGACTGACTCAGTGAGGTGGGGAGGTTGGAATGTTGCAGGTCCAGAGCCTAGTTACAGGTTAGCTTGAGCTACTCCCCTGCCTTAAATAGCCATTTCCTGCCTATCTCTGGGTGGGATCCTTGGAGTAACTGATAAAATCCTCTTGGAATGTATAAATAGACTCCTAGTCACACTAATCCAGGACTAAAAGTGCAATCAGCTAGCATAAGGCCTATAGCTTGACTATAACACCCAATGTAACTACCAAGGCTTTTGAAAGATGTGTTATTTTATGACTTTTTGTTACTATAAAAATATCATTAAACTGTTACCTTGTCATAACATGATATTTGGGGAGACCACTCTAGGCAGCCCTACTCATATATGGTTCCAGAATAAACTCTTGCCCCCTTAGAAGTGATGATTGTAAGATTTTTTTCCCCTTTTGTATTGACAAATACAAATTCAACAGGGCACAAAAAGAAACATTTGTCATGGTCAAGTGAGGTTTATCATTGGGGTGGAGGATTATTCAATACTGATAAATTAGTAAATATGAGGAACATATTAACAATTACAAGTAGGATGAGCTGGAGAGATAGGGGAAAGCATTTGACAGAAGGCTGCATTGTTTCATGATAAAATCTCTGAGCAGGCTTAGTATAAAAGAGAAACACCTCAACAGAGCAAGGACCGTGTGGGCTATGAGCTAACATTATAGTCACAGGGTCTAACAGCTTCCCCATGAGACCAAAACACAATGAAGGAACTCACACTTGCCACTTCTTTCCTTAATATTTAATTTCTTAAATTAGCTTTCATAGTTACAGGTTTCCTTCTAGGACTTTTATACATACTCTGATGCGTTTCGGTTGGATTCCCCAATCCTCCTTCATCTCCCTGCTCTACCCGCTTGTCAGCAGTATCCCCCCCCCTTCCATTTTGTTCTATTGTCTTCACTACTACCCTCCCTTAAAACTTCCTTTTAGTTTGCTGGGACCTACTTCTGCCTGGATATGTATATGTGACAGAGGTCACAGTTGACACACAGGAGAGAATGCATGGTATTTATCTTTCTGAACCTGAGTTGCCATACTTCATATACTGTTTTCTAGTCCCATTCATCTCCTTGAAATTTTTATATTTTAATTTTTCTTTACAACACTTCTGTCAGCTGTCAGGCAGGCACTTCCAAGGGCAAGCTACTGTGGCATGGGAGGGGAAACCATTGCCCCTTGCCATAGCCTTTAGTCCTCGGTCAAAGCACCTGGGTTAAGAGGAGACATCCAGGGGGACAAGATCATCTCTCCTAAGTGACAGAACTACTCATAATCTTACTAAATTGATAAATTCCTTACTGCGGGGTATTCCCATTGGCCATTTTAGGAAATAGGTTATATCTAAAGAAGGATTACAAGCACATGCTCAGAAATGCAATGGCCTCTACCTGGGATGAAGATGCTTTCCTGTAAGAATGCATGTATCAGGTTCCCCAGTAATAGCACCTTGCTATCTGTTTTCAGGCAAAGACCTCGTGTTGGGATCATCTCCCACTATTCTCCTTATTTGTTACAAGAAACTCTGTTTTTCACTGCAGCTCCTGACCATAGGTGTCTGCTTTCAATTGCCCAAGCACCAAGTTCATTGCGTTTAGTTATTCTTCTAATATTCACAGGACTCTTATGTCCTGAATAGAGCAATGAGACAGGAAATAAAAGATATCCAATTTGGAAAGAGAAAAAAATGTGCCTATCTTCTATGCACAAAGTCATTTTAAAAAACCAATGACTTATTTTAGTATCAACGTACAAGAACACAAAACCACCAGACAAAAGCCAACAGCGTTTCTGAATACTGAAAATGAACTATCCAAAAAGACCTTAAGAAAGCCACATTCACAATAGCATTCAAAATAAAAGGCTTGGGAAGGAATTTGATCAAGGAGATAAATGCTCTGTATATTAACAGTTATAAAACATTGGTAAAAAATTTAAGACAATACAAATAAATTGAAATGTATTTTGTTTTTAAGAATTTGAAGGATTAATATTATTTAAATGTCCGCTATACCTAAAGTGATAAACAGATAAAATGCATTCCCGATCAAAATTCCAATGTTGTATTTCACAGGAACAGAAGAAAACAAAACAAACAAACAAAAATAAATAAATATTAATATCTCTATGGAACAAACAGACCCCAACTAGTCAAGACATATTTACACAAAAGAACAAAGTTGGAAGCATACACGATATATGACTTCATAACAAACTACAAGAGCTGTAGCAATCAAAGTCTTGTGGTACTATTACAAAAACCAGCATAACAGACCACTGGAAAATGGTGGAAAATAGAGAACCCCAAAATAACCCCACGCATTTATAATTCATTGATTTTGCTAAGGTTGCCAAGAAAACCCTATAGGAAAATAGTCTCTCCAATACATGATACTGCAGAAACCAGGCATACTCATGAATACAAAGAAAATGGAACTCCATCTCACACCACAAAATAATCAACTCAAAATAAATTAAAACTTAAACATAAAACCTAAAAATAAAAAAAAAAACACTAGAAGAAAGGAATGGATAAAAACTTGTTGACACTGTCCTGACAATGAAGCTTTTGGATGAAATCCCCAAAATGCAGATAACAAAAGCAAAAACAGACAAATGAGATTGCCTCAAAGGAAAAGTTCCTTCATAACAAAATAATCAACCAAATGAAAGTACAAACTGTGGAACATAACAAACATCTGCAAACCATGTAACCCGTAAGACCAATATCCAAAATACATAAGGAATGTAATCAAGTCATTAATAAAACTATAAATGACCCAACTGAAAAGTGGGCAGGAGACCTAAGTGAATACTTCTCAAAGTAGGCGATTCAGCCACTTAAGGAGGTATGGGAAAGGTGCTTCAGTCTGTACATAAAATATAACAGGGAAGGAGAGACTATCCTGGGAAGGAAAACACTGTATAATAAAGCTCAGTTTATATTTAAGTATTTTCTATATAGAAACTATAACAGATAATGTGCTACAAAGAGCTATACTTTCATGATTAGACAAAAAAACTCTGATTTTTACACTGGTAATGTTGAAAATAGAGAATATACCATTAAAATCAACTACATTTGGAGAATCCAGAAGTATATCAAAAGATTAATAAGCATAAACTCATGCATGCATGTGTGCATGCATATACAAGTCTAACCCAGTACATGTGAACCTTGTGTATGGCTTAAGGTTGTGATATTGAGCCAAGACTGTTATTGGGGGAAAATAGGAACAGCACAACTTTTGACATCTTATTTTGCCCCAAAGCTAACCCATAAAGAAAAAAGCATGAATGAAAAATACAATTAAAAGAAATATTTTGAAATTATGTGGATTGCTTCAAGATCAGTAATTTGTTTCTTATATCCAACCTACCTATATCAATTATAATGCTTTTAATAGTCATGAAAATAAATTATCTTGATTTTCAAGGAAACTGAACCCAGGTGTCTCTTGTCACAATAAAAGCAAATGGAAGTTTAATTTAAAAAGGCAGTGCTAAGCTGTAATGGACTTTAGGGCTAAATCTTCATAACCATTCAAATCTTGGACAGTGCCTTGAACAACCAGCACAAGTCTGCACTCATTCTAGAGCAGAAAAAAGGATTAACCAACCAACCACATTCAGGTCACCTTGAGAGGAAGATGCTCAGTGAAATCTTTCAGACAACTAGGACAGAAGAAAGCATGTGCAGGAACCATGATTTCTAGAAAGTAGAGACCAGGGCAAGTGGACAAGGTCAGCTGATGCACCGTGTGCTGCTGTCTCTGGTATAAAGTCTCCTATGCTGGCCAATGTCAAGCTTCTCACTAAGCTGAATCTAGAACTGGTGCAGTGGACAGCACTGCAAAGCACTCCTACTGCACACAGCCCTGTAACCAAGGTAAGGGACAATGTGGCGAAGCAATTAGGAAATGCCCTGGAATCCATCACTATGTGCATTATGTACCTAGTTATGTTATTTCAATGTTATTAATAACTGTGTAAACCACCAGTTTGCGGGTGTTTTTTAACATGATGAACGGCTCTAACACGCTTATACAATCAACTTCAGCATGCTGCAGGATGTGCCAGATGAGAGCTCTGAAACGCACACGTGCATTTTCACGGTGAACAGCAGTCAGAGATGATGAATATTAACAGCGTGTTAGAGAGAAAACATTCGTTGTCCCAACCGAAGAGTCCATACAAAAGCAAGGTCAAAAATGCATGCAGTGTCAATAGTAGCAATACAAACACTCTCTCGGATTAGGTCAATAATATGTGATATGTGAATAATAGCAACAATGCATTCTCTCTCTCCTCTCTCTCTCTCTTTCTCTCCCTCTCTTTTCTAACTGTCTTTTAAACAGATGGCTCATTCAACTTTACTTTGAGAATTGTGTTTTTATGAAAGTACAGCTGGAAACACAGACTCAATCACTAGTGTATTTAGTGCCCATCTCTTCTTTAAATGGAATTAATCTCTTAATGTGAAATTGCATAACTGGTTTTCTTGGCCCAAGTTTTGGAGAATTAGAGACATTTTTAATGGTTTCTTTTCATAAAAATGCTAGATTCCAAATGTGACTTAAGAGTTGATCAAATCCTGACTGCAGTATAACAAGCTTGGGCCCCTGAATTCAAACAGTAACAAATGCAAAAATACTGAGACACAGCTCTCTGGGTTATATTTCTCAGCAAAAAGAATTAACCAGGCTATAAATACAATTGTTCAAAACAGATTTTAATCCTTCTAATTTAAATATTTGAAGAATTCTTGCATTTCAGATTTGAAAATAATTTTAACAAAAGTGGATTTAGTATTTTCACTTCAAGCTCTGTTACTGGTCCAGGAAAATGGCTCAGTGGATGAAGAGAAGACACCTGTTGGCAAGACTAAAACCCTGAGTTCAGTCCCTGGAACTCAAGAGGTGGAAGGAGAGAACTAATTCCCAAAAGTTGTCACCTAACCTCCAAATGTGTGCCAAGCCATATGGATACACAAAAATAACTAAATATGAAAAGTCTTTTAAAAGAAACCCTGTTGCTGACTGAAGTGGTTCAACCGGCCAGGGGTTCAACAGGCCAGGGGTTCAACCGGCCAGGGATGAACTGACCAGGATGAAGATGTTACCATTCTTTTGCTTGTTCTCATTTTATCTTAGTTGTCAATCATTTTAAAATGCTTCTTTTTTTAACCATTTCAAATATGCATATATTTAGATCAAATTTACCCTAATTCTCCCCTCCTCCCATTTTGTCTCCAAACTCCTTTGCTCATGTTTTATTGTGACCTCCTGAGTCCACATAGTGCTGCCTGTATGTTCATAGACACAGGAGCATCCACTGGAGTATAAGGAAGCCTTTCAGGGCTCAAGTTCCTGAAAAGAACTTACTGTCCCTCTGCAAGCAGCCAATGATTATCAATGACTTCTTAGCAAGAGATGTTGCTTCAGGAGCCACACCCCCATCCATTCCGGGCTTTGGGCTACCAGAGGACAAATGTACTCTGAAATAGGACCCAGCTGTGAAGGATGTGAGTGTCGAGAATGACGGGCCTGGGAAGATATGCCCACTGTATAACAGGGGCGTGAACACCATAGCCGCAACCTCTCTTTGTTTTGTTGATAATACGCTATCATTGGAAGTAAAAGTCTAAATGGGAAAGGAAACGCTATTTCTGAAGGTTAACCGGCTGAGCACAATTTTATGCCACCTACTTAAATTCAAGGTAACACAAAGAAACGATTAATGCTTTTGGAGATAAAAATTCTAATTACCCTGATTTGATCAGTATATATTATAAACATGGCTTAAAATATCACACAATGTATCCCATAAATAGATACAATTACTGTATGTTGATTAAAATGTTTTATAAATTAAAGATACAACATAAGGGCTGAAGAGATGGTTCAGAGGTTAAGAGCACTGACTGCTCTTCCGGAGATCCTGAGTTCAAATCCCAGCAACCACATGGTGGCTCACAACCATCTGTAATGAGATCTAGTGCCCTCTTCTGGCCTGCAGGCATACATAGAGGCTGAACACTGTGTACATAATAAATATATAAATCTTTAAAAACAAAAGATACAATGTAATACATATATAAGAATACCCAAATGTATATTTGTGCTTGGGTTAGAGGCTATGAAAGACTAATACTATCTATATGAACAACTTTTCACTTCTACTTCGAGTTGCTGTATGGTTTAAATATAAATTGTTCCTCACAGGCTCATTACTTGAATTCTTAGTCCACAGATAGTAGCACTATTTTGGAAGGTTCTGGAAACTGGAAGGGTTAAGTAGAGTCCAAAAAAGCAGGTTACTGGTCAGGGGGAAGGGGTTGTGGATTCTTGAGGGTTTATTATCCCTGACTGTTTCTTGTCTGTCTTGCTCCCTCCCTTCTCCTCTGCCACATGTTCCCATCACCATAATGTTCTAATCAAATGCAAGGGGCCAAATGACCATGTGACCATCTGAATCCATGAGACAAAGTTAAATCTTGCCTTAAATTGCTTATGGTAGTTGTTTTGGTCACAGCAAAAAGTAACTATTATAGCTGTTATCTGGGGCTTTCTATCACACCAGGTGATAAATGCATGCTTATGATGCTTTAGATAATTTGTATTACTGAATCGAGTATAAAATGATATACAATATTGTTGTAACTTACAATAAGAGTACTAGCCCAGAATGGAGTATAATAAAGGTTTCTTTATTTAGGGGTAGACTCACAGAAAAAGCAGTGATAATCAGTTCTCTGTGTGAGCGGGGAACTTGAACAAAATTCAGCAGCCAAGGGGCTGCACACACTTTAAAATTTGCATATATAGTACATGTGACCACAACCAAAGTGGGCCAGTATCTTAAAAGCTATTGGCTGAAGGAGTTCCCACAGCATAATAGGAAAGTATCAGCCACTTGCTTAAAGTATGATAATTCTTTTATTCATTTAGCATGTAATTACTGAGTACCTAAACATATTAGGCATGAAAAACTCATGTATTAATATAGCATACATCTTGAGTAGAAGCCAGGATAGGGCAAGGGAGACAAAGAGATAATTAATAACCAATGAAACAAATAGCATTGAGATTTCAGACAGTGATAATCACATGGAAATGGCTCAGGGGAAAAATACTTTGCACAGCATGATGAGTTGAGTTCAGTCCCCAAACACATAGCAGACAGTTTGGACCAACTCCAGAAAGTTATCCTCTGGTCATCACACAGCACACGTGTACAGGGACACATACAAATTATAAACTCAAAACTCAGGAAAATTTCAAATTCGAAAATTTAATGTATTAAAATGGCAGACTGGATGGAAGCACTTCTAAAAGTAAGATGATCATAGAAAAGATGAGTCATGAATGCAGGGAATTTTGTTCCTTTATTTTCTACAGTACTGCAATTTTAGCACTTAGAAATGTCCCCTACTTTTATAGGAAACTGATAAGCAACTGTTGAATGAGAGAAGCAAGAATAAAGATCCAAAATAAGTGTTATCTTTAAGCATGGAAAAATGTAGAGGGCTAGGGTAGGCACAGTGTAGCAGGTCAGGTTTGTTAGATGCCCACTTAGGGTAGAAATCGAGTGTCCCGCTATGCAGAGTACTGCAGGCCCTTGTGAAAGAGTTAAAGCATAGAAAGAACTCTGGACTCGAGTCATGAGAAGACAGGAAAAGCAATGAAAATAAATGATACCTTCCTCTGCTACCTGTTATAAAGAAACCTCAAGCAGAAGTGGAAACGAGAGAAGAAATAATGGAGACTCAAGAGGCAGGGATCCTGGGAAGGAGAGAACTGTCTACTTAGAGTGCTGAAGCCCAAACTCTAGAGGGTGGCACCAGTCACAGGGGGCACACCCAGAGTGATGGAGAAAACTCGTGAGGATTTGCTTTGTTTGTGCACCACTGTGAGTTTAGGGAGGACATGACAGCAAAAATACCTAGATCAAAAAAAAAAAAAAAAGAAAGAAAGAAAGAAAGAAAGAAAGAAAGAAAGAAAGAAAGAAAGAAAGAAAGAAAGAAAGAAAGAAACAGTTTGGAATGGTTCGTCTTTTTCGCCGCGCCCACTTTTCACATTAGAGATTCTCATCCCCACTCTCTCCTTGTTCTTGGTGTTGGGAGCCCCACTGATCTCTCCCCAAGTGCCCTGCTGTAGTCTGATGCCTATGCCATCCCTAACTCTTCACCACCCCAGCCTCTCTGAATGAAACGTCTCGGTCAGGCAGAGCAGAAAGCTCAGCAGAGTCCAATCTCTCCATCCATCACATCCAAACACTGATTATATAAGCTCTGTCAGCTTCCCCAGCCTCTCAGGCAGGCCAACTCTCTTCATATCTGTGCACCCAGCTTCAAAGGATCCTTGTTCTGTTGCCCTAGGTCAAGCTCGGCCTTCTGGCCTGTGGGCTGCAGCCTTTAACCGTGACATTTCAGACTCTACAGTGCTGCGGTCATGCTCTGAGACCGAGATCTAACCAGGCCTTCATGTGAAGACACGCACCAGCTCCTGACCTTCAATACACAGCCAGTGGGTGCCCCGATAATGAAAGGTGTCTTCTGACCACAAGTCCCTCACGCGATGCTGATTCATGGAGTTCACATTGTACCCACATGAGAGCCTATTGTAGTTCCTCAAGGGGCCACCATGAAAGCTTTTCCTCCTCTAACAGAGTGCCGTCGTTTCCTCAGAAGGGATGCCCCGTCTGCTATTTTAACAGAGTGCCGTCGTTTTCTCAGAAGGGATGCCCCGTCTGCTATTTTAACAGAGTGCCGTCGTTTCCTCAGAAGGGATGCCCCGTCTGCTATTTTAAGTTCTATTCATTCTTCGATGCCCATCCCTAATGCCACTGTGCCCAAGAAGTAGTCTCACACACTCTAGTCAGAATTAGGCATCTCTCCTACCACAATCTGGTACTTATTAGTATTCTGGCTTTTGCATGTGTAGTGGCTGTACATTTTAAAGAACGGCAACTGTATAACCTTAAACTCATGATGCACTGTTCTTTACACATTGGAAGCACTAAAAAAAAGTAAGCATGCTTTGACATGAAAAATTATACATGAAACAGATGTGGGATTCAAACACAGGTCATGGGTGAACACACAAAGAAAGTAAATTAATGAAATAATCACCATGGTGGATGATCCCATTTTCTAACAATGCTTGTCCCAGGTGAACACCTTCTTCAGGCCTGTGAATCTCCCCAATTTCCAGCAGCCATGACACAAATTCACTGCAAGGGAAAGACAATGGAACTGATAAAGTCTGTGTCTTTCTGGAAAGTCTGTCTGGTCCACATATCACAAAGCATCTATGAAAGGAATCTTAAATACACAAAGCACCATTTTCAAGACATCCAGCAGATTTCTCCCGCTTCCCCACAGGTACAGAGTTCATGACCACAGAAATCCTATGTGCTGAGCCTCTCAGACACTGCACTCACTAAATAACTGTACTTGGGAATGCCCCTCTTTCCCAAAGAGATTATTCAAATATAGATTTAATTAAAAGATGATACTCCCTAAAAACAAATAGTCATGGGTATCACTGAGATAAATATGCAATAAATACAGACAATTTGAAATTAAAATATTCTTGTATTTATACTTAAAAACTTTAACACTTGAATATTTACATAAACAAATAAACATGTTTTAGAATCATTTTTGTTATTTGTACTCAGGCCAGACAATTGAAACTATGGTCACCACCGAACACATTATTTTCCACAGGTGACAAACACCTTATATCAAATAATCAAGTGGCATAAAATTCTCCAAGTAGGTTGTGTACTTTAAGAAACACATATTAAGGCAGAAAAGTTGATTGATAAGGGGCTTTCTATTTTTTCATTAAATAAGAGCCACACGAAAGAAAGACATGCATAAGAGAAAGAACAAAAGAAATGAGATAATTTAAGACAATAAAAGAGAAAAGGTTTAAGAATTTAAAATACCATGTTACAAATGCAATATAACACTCGAGACTCTAACCCAGCTTCTTCGTCCTCTGGCTGTGGGCCCTTTCTCTCAAGCTGGGTGCTTTTAACAGTAACACAGGGATGACACTGAGAACATCAGTGTCATAGTGCTGCTACAGGATTGCTTGGGACGAGGTAGGTCAGCACAGGGTCTGACACATAGTGGGCTCTTAGAAGACCAGTGGATCGAGTTGGTTAACATAAAACCAAAACGTAATTCTTCATTCTGATTCCCCTACTTCATTAAATGCCTAACTTGGATGAGAAAAGGAGCTGATTTAAGCATGGTTGTGAAATGGTGATTTTTTTTTTAAACGTGGGAGTGAGGTCAGAAAGGAAATTCACAAGAGGATTTATCAATGAAGCAAAGATCACCTATAACTAAGTTGCATGCCAATAAAAACTGCTGAGAAGCCAAAACTTGCAGCAACTCTCTTGCAAGTAGCCATTATTGCCATGGGAACCCTAAAGTTACATCCATGGAATTATCACAAGAGATGCCATGCTTGGGGTGCCTGGTGGATCTTCTACGTATGTGAGATCCGCTTTCCTTCGAACTAGCTATCACCCGAAGGGGGTTGATAGAGTACAGGTGCAGAACTTTGGTAATATCTTTAGGCAACTGTGCCCCCCCCCGCCACCCAAGAGGACACTCCCTCTTAATAAGAGAGCCAATTCTGGCCTTCTTTGTTGTGGGATATTTGAGAGGAAACAAGAGAAGCAAGAATGTGGATTAATATAAATGGGTTAATTTAAGTTATAAAAGCTAGTTGAGACAAGCCTAAAGGCCAAGCTTTCATAATTAATAATAAGTTCCCGTGTCATTATTTGTGGGCTAGCGATTCGAAAATAGTCCAACAAGAAAACTTACTTCACTTCAGTCTGAAGTTTCCTTGTCTACAGTTCAGATGTGGCCACATACTATCTCCTGGTAGCTAGTTACAGGATATCCTGGGGGGCACAGATCCACCAAACTCCAGAGATCAAAGGGAAATAGAAACCGAACTGTCCCAAGCCATTGTACTAACCAATGGAAGTGTCAGGAGCTGAGCAAAGATGGTTGATTACAGTCTGATGTTATACAACCTATAACTCCAGGGAACTGCGGACCAACTTCAGCATTCTCTAAGTAGGTGAATGTGTCCATCTCCTTAATCCACAGTTCTTGCTTCTTTAAATAACTACAGAAGCATTAAGCTCCCAAGTATGAATTACTGGATTCACAATTATTCACAGAGAGAAGCAAGACTAGAGCCTGTCCTACAAAGACCCAGCTGAAGCAGTTACCCTTCCCATTCAGAGAGCCTCAGGTACCCAAACAGCACACAGTCACAGGTTCTAGGCCCCTCACAGGACAGTCTATTAGACTCTTTACCTATACCCCTTTTCGCTGGCCCCAGCTGTGTGAATTCTGACTAAGCAGAAGTTAGAATGTCTTCTCTCTACCCCTCCAACATCCCTTCACTTTATGGATTCATGCCCAACGCTGATTCTCAGACCAGTGCAGTTCCACATCATGTCCATCATCCTGACCCCAACAGGCATACCGCCTGCCTGACACTCCTTGCCTACACACAAGCTCTAATCCCCCTGGTATAAAGACCATCAGCAATTGTGGGGGTCAATGATGACGAATGGGTGGCTCAAGGGGCTATCCATGACCCTGCATCATTGTCTATTACCTCATATCCCTCTGTCCAGAAAATACCGAATATGAGTGAGGATCCAAAAATGCTTAGGATAACATTTATTAAACACAAATCACGTAGAATAGATGATACGCCCAGGAGACTAAGCTTACCTTCCGAGGAAGCACTTGGGGAATGTAGTCAGTTTTCTTTTTCTGTCTTTGATCAGATTTCCCTGTTGGCACATCATTTTATACAATTTCTCACCCTGCTCAGAGATCATTACCCAGGTGTCTTGCTCCATTCCCAATTTTAAGCCTATCAAAAATGAAATAATAAGCATCACGTTAACTAAAAGCTTTCATTTGTTCACTCATACCCTCATTAAGCAAGCCCTTATTGCATATCTACCATCAGCTAGACGCACAGTGGTTCTAATGCTGCAACCCTTTAATATAGTTCCTCATGTTGTGGTGACCCCTCAATGATAAAATGATTTTTGTTGCTACTTCATAAATGTAATTTTTCTACTGTTATGAACTATGATGCAAATATCTGTGCTTGCTGATGGTCTTTGGTGACCTCTGTGAAAGGCTTATTCGACCCCCAAAGGGTTGCCACCCACAGGTTGATAACCGCTGCGTAGAGGGTGTAGGTTTGATCTCTATAGAAGTGAGACCAGTTTTTAAGAAATTCATAGCATCCTAGTGAGACTGGCCAGGCTATATTCCCAGTGTGTGAGGCACCCCTGCAAGGATGTGCCCCAAGAACACATGGTTTCACCAGTGGAGGAGAGCCAAGTGAGATTTGCTTAACTATGCTTGAGGTCCATCCAGGAGGAGACACCACATTCTGGAGGGGACACTGCATTGCAGTAGGAGAGGCTCATTGAGCCCATCTCACCTCTGTCAGAGAAATGTCAGAAAATCATTCACAAGAAGACCGTGTTTAAATGCAACATTATGAAGCCTTATTCCTAAGGAAGAATCTTTTACAAGAGCCCCCTGAAACTGAGCAATCCAAGGCATAGAGTCCTGAGGTTTAGATGAGAACACAGGTGCTCTGTGGGGGTTGGCAGTGCCCTGGTAGGGAAGCAGAGAGGCTTTTCAGGCAAACTGCCAAGAAGAAAGAAGCCCACTGAATCCTGACAATGTCAAGGGAAGTCGGGGGTGGGGGGGAGGTCAGCCCAGCAGGTGAGTAGGAGTGGAGAGAAGACAAGGCCAGGCACAAAGAAGTACACAAGCAAGGACAGAAGTCCCAGTCATGAGGGGGAATAAACCGAACAGAGAAATAGGTTGAGGAATCCAGAATGAAAGCGAAAATCCTGCGACCATTCACAGCCAGTGGATGGGGCAGCGGGAAATGCTGCAGAAGAAATGTTTGAATTGCATTTTAGTCTTCAAACCAGAAAATTTGATACTGAGATTCTATGATTTTTACAACGTAAGAACTATTAACATTTATCAGCAAAAATGAATAATTAGATGACGATAGAGCCTGATAAAGCAAATATCATCAGAAATTTTTATAGAACATGGATAATTTTTGTTTTCAGTGTTTTAAGCTTGGGCAGATCACAGCCATTTGGGGTAAGGAGGGGTCAGCCTGAGGGAAAACTGTTTTCCTAAACGATTCTCACGAAGCACAACGGCTCCCCTTTCTGCACCCACCTTTCCGGCGTTCTCTCTCTTTCAAAATAGCTTCAAACCATTCGTGCTTTTCTTCGGGGCTTTTCGCCATGCACACAAACCATTTATTTTTTGCTGTGTTATGTATCTTCCACCCATTCATAACAATGTGCCCGCTGCTGTGAAAATCCGCTGAAAGAAGTCAAGAGCAATAACTAAAGAGCAGTTTGTATCACATCAGCATGACCATCCAACTCGTGAGAGCACCAAAGCCAGGAAATTAAAAATATAGTGTGGATATATGCACAATACTCATATACTATACACATGAAAATAAAGGAAATAGTTTGGTATAGTTAGTGCTCACTTATGGAACATACCTAACTCACGGGGCTGATATATTACATGTAATTAAATACTCCAATTTAACATTCATTTTAACCATGTCCAAATATATTAGTAAATTTTTCAAAGTAATAAAATAAGTAACATTTAAGCATTTTTCCATAATCAAACAATCAAGATATTAAGTTGATCTTATCTTTCTAATGCTTCCTGAAAATCTATTCTGTGTTTCAGAATAAGGAAAGTCTTACTGAACAGACCACTTTCTATTTTTTAATGAATGTTGCATGGAGATAAAGTCAGCGAACAGAATGAGTATATACAAGTAAAACACAACAACCAGAAACATATGCCTGTCGGTCTGTGCCCACTGCCCAGAATGGAATGTACTCTTTGAACCCACACCGTTCTACACAGCCAAAGCAGGGAGACAACAGGGACATAATAGGTGCTTACTCGCCAGTCAGTCCACCAAGCAAAGATTCCAAGAAGGAGAAATAGATGGCGGCAGCCTGACTCAGCATCAGCACCAACCAAAGTGACACCATTTGTCTCCCTGCACATCCTAGGAAGCAACAGCCAGTACAGCGGGCCAGCCACACACTGTGAGAGGGTTAGGAAACACCCAAGTGGCACCTGGCTTGGCTTCTCTTCTGCAAAGCCGCCTATTGTATTGTTTTGAGAGGAGCAGATGTTCTTGGTGGCCATTTCTTTCTCATTAATGCCAAACCACCCCATTATCTTCTGTTAAGTGACTGATCCCAAAGATGGATTCTCATCCTGGTCACATCTACATCAGCCAAATTAGAGCAGATATTGGCCTGCATTTTAGATATGTATAGTAAGCCTTCAGAAAGCAAGTTTTCATCATACAGAATCTCAATTGTTTTTCAAGACAGGGTTTCTCGGTATAGCCCTGGGTATCCTGGAATTCGCTCTGTAGACCAGGCTGGCATGGAATTCACAGAGATCTGCCTGCCTCTGCCTTCTGAGCACTGGGATGAAAGGTATGCGCCACCACTGCCTGGTTCAGAATCTCAAATTTTTAAAATGAGCTTTTGGGTTTTCTCATTTTTACATTCTTATGTTCATATTCAATTAAAAACAGCAGAACCTCAAAATCCATGGAAGATTATGGATTAACTTTTATTAATTATGAATTAATTTTTTATTCAAGAGACTATAAAAATGACTTTATAATTACACTACACTTTTTACTGAAAATTTTTAATGAACTAGTGAAAATAAAACCAAAGCAATTTTTCTAATAAAAGTATTTGCAACTCCTTCTTGATACTTATCACCTGACAAGGTCCTTACACATGAACCTTGCTCTGTTGCTTAAAAGGCCCCACATTCCCACCTATGATATCTCCCCGATAATCACACTCCAAGAAAAGACATTTACAGTGGGCATGTTAGGTCAACATGAGAAATACTGGGCCTATTTTTTAAAAAGCACAGCATATTCTTCTCACAGACAACAGTAAAAATCAGTTAATACTCTGCTTCTAAAGCCTGAAAAAAAATCAATCTGACCAAGTAACACAACTGCTGTACAAGTAGTGTTTGGAAAAATCAGATTGTACCAAAGGACTTTAAACAAATTAGCTTGTATGGGCAGGCAAGCGCACATCTGGATGTTTGAGTGCCGTTAAGACAAGAAGAGGAAGCTAGATGGATCCCCTGAACCAGGACTTAACACAGTTACAGCTGGAGTTACAGTTACAGCATGGGTGTTGGGAACCCCACTTAAGTTCCCTTGAAGAGTAGCAAGTGATCTTAATGGCTGAACCATCTCTCCAGTTCCATGTCATGTGATTTTAAATGGAAGAATAATGATACTTTACTTAAAGTTCAGATGAGAATTGTTTTCTATCGTGTTTTTAAGTAGCACTTGTAATTTTAAACTTGCATGTAGTTCTTACATATATGTGTATACGTATACACATATATGGAGCCTCAAAACTGAGTACATATATTTCATAATACAATTAGCATATATTTTACAAAATAAGCATTTGCTTCTCAAAAGCTTTAAAATACAATGCTATGTAAGTAACTATATAACCACAGCACATTGTTCAAAAATATTCACTGTAATAAACTTATCCATAAAGATCATTCTCACTAAGACCAAGGAAAAGGTCAATGATGCTGTTTCCTTAGTGAGTTTTGTTTGGTTTTGATTTGTTCTGTTGCTAGGGATCCAACTCAAGGCCTCTTCAATGCTAAGTGTGCACTCTATCACTGAGATATACCCCAAGGCTCTTTTTCCTATTTAATAATTTAAAATATCAAATAAAATAGCAATTGGGTGATTAACCCAGAATTTAATAAGCTTCAATGGACCTGAACTAATTTTTGAAGATGTCCAAAAGAGAATGGAATTTAAACTCCTACTCATCAAATGTGGAATGTTCAAGTTCAAAAATTCATGCTATCTGATTACCAGAAATGTTCAAGGGCCAAACGCAAACCAGTCATTAATGACTTTGAAGCCATGTGACCTGAGGGTTCCTTCCACTAATTCAGCACAGTTCCACTGAAGGAGATGGAGTTCTTACAAACTGAGCCATAGCAAACCTCAGTAAACACAGTGGTACTCATTGAACACCACTTTCATTTCAGCAAGCTGGAAAATATCCAACTACTGTACACACAAGCTATGAAATGAGCAAATCCTCAAAATGTTTGTTCAAAATATCAAACACTAATGATATCTCCATAATTCATTCAATGCTCACTCTGATGATCAACAGTGACTGTCTCAATTCTAAGGAAAAAATTTAAAACCACAACCCATTCATAGGAATACTTAACATGAAGAAAATTAGTTTTGAAACAAATCTTTGATTCTATCAAATAATGCAAGAAAGCATTCTGACATCTAACACAACACAGGACATTACTTAGGACAAAACAAAAAGACTCAAATATCCCTTTAAAACTATAACAAGTTGCTCATCTCCTAACTCTTTGAATACTCAGATTTTTAAATAACATAAAAAATTAAGTGTATCAGGAAAGATTATGCAATAGCAGTCAAATTAACATTGTAAATCTGTTACGTTTTTATTAAGAATGTGTTCAGGGCACTGAGACGGCTCAGAAGGTGAAAAGCGTTTGCTACGCAGCTCTCACGTCCTGAGCTCAGTCCCCAGCACTGAGAGAAGCGAGGAGCTGACTTCTGAAGGTTGGTCTCTGAACGCCACATGCATGCCCTACTCACAGGCACATCATACACATGGAATAATAATAATATTAATATCAATAAATTGTATTTAAAAGCAAAGCTTAATATTACAGTAATATATTCAATACCTTAAGAGGGTTCTAAATATTTATGTAGAAATAATGGTTGCAAAAATCTCTATTTTATTTATTTTTTTAATTTTTTAAATTGATTTTTATTGAGCTATACATTTTTCTCTGCTCCCCTCCCTTTCTCTCCCCTCCCTTTCTACCCTCTCCCATGGTCCCCATGTTCCCAATTTCCTCAGGAGATCTTGTCTTCTTCTACTTCCCTTGTAGATTAGATCCATGTATGTCTCTCTTAGGGTCCTCATTGTTGTCTAGGTTCCCTGGGATTGTGAATTGTAGGCTGGTTTTCTTTGCTTTATGTCTAAAAGCCACTTATGAGTGAGTACATATGATATTTACCCACTCCCGACCCAGGGAGGTAGTGACAGAAAAATAACACTACAGGACTCTTTCAAGGCCCTGTAATTGGAATGAGTGCACTTTTAAAATCTCTATTTTAAAATGATTGGACTTTTAAAAATTATCTGAGACAAAACAGCGCAGTAATGCACTGCTTGCCCAGCCTACCTGGGGAATTAGGTTTGACATCCACCACAGCACAAAGCAAAACAAAACAAATGGAAAAGTATCTTAAGACTAAAAATTGCCAGTCTTATCACATTCAAATTTGATCACTATACTAAAACCTGCTGCTTACCCATTGGACTAGAAATCACACTTTTAAAAATCAACAGCCTTAATTCATTCTTTCTGCCAAACCATATAAATAAACCAGTTTGTAAAAGATATTTCAAACGTACTATGAAAGTTAATCCCTGGAATCTCAGTCATATTCCTACTATTGCTTTTAACATTGATATTTAATAACATCATGGCCAAACTAACAGCCCTAGCAGTAATTCTCTAGAAGGAGCTAAACGAAAGTCACCGAAGTGAACACTGAAATCCCAGAGAATGGGTGAAGGGCAATCTGGCCTCAGACCAAACTACTGACATTCTCACTCAACATGGAAAATAATGTGCAAGACAATTATTCAAACGTTTTCACTGTGGAAGAACATACTATCAACTCTTCTATGCTATAGTATAACCATGATAGAATACAAGTCATTAAACATTATAAACAGTTTATCATAGCTATTTCTCAAGTGGTTGGGAGCTTAGTTCGGCAGCAGGCCTTCTGCCTAACAAGTGAAAGGCCCTGGGCTTAGGAGAATAATTGAGTTATATTTTGCATGTCAATCAAAAGCTAAGCTAGTCTTACACCAAACGCAATTATATCTCCAGGAAGTTGTGAATCAAATCAGTGTAATTAGGTGTCTGAGAGTTTCTGCATTTTCTAGAAAGCACTTTGTCTACACCTACAGTATATAACAATCCTAAATGTGACTAGAATTCAAGCAAAATAAAATGTTTTCCCACTTAATTTTCCATCAGAAATTCTAGGCATGCTCAAAACTTTATCTCAACCCTTTCCATTTTGACCTAGATACAGTACAGTTGTTGAGTTGGTGTGGACGGCAGCAGATGAAGCCTGATAATATTTTCCACTCCTCATCCCACCCTGTGTCCTCACACGGAAAGTACTTGGTGCGAGCCACACTCAATTTAGCCCGGATTTTTGAGAACATAGGGTCTCATTAAAATCTTAGCTCATTGAAAGGAAATGAAAGGAATTACCAAGGAAATAAAAAGAGAAGAAAGTTGATGGAACAACCCGAATGGCTTGTGGAAAGAAGAAAACACCGCTAAAACTCAGTCCCACCACACAGCTGTGTTTAGTGTCCCAGGGCATGGATGGCAGAGACTCATAAAATGAAGGCTAGACCCTGCTCCAAATCCAACATCTGAATACTCCACAGTGACTTAGTTCTCAACTCTGGCTTCACATCTTACCTTCTGAAATATTAATGGCATTTATTGCTTTCTCAATAAAAACTCTACTTTTGAATTCCTAAGCCAAGGAGAGGATGCATGCTTGCATCTCACCTATCTCCATCCTCAACATGTTGTTACACCCGACGAGACACTGCTAAGCGCTGATGCACTGTGGTCAGAATTCTACCTTACGAAGAGTTCACGAAGTGCACTTACCTGTGCCATCATCTACATTTTCCACTTCCATCACCTCAGTATTGATCCGACCTCGAAAAATGTACCGATGTCCATCTGTGGATGCCTTGTTATTCTTCAGCCGTCTTAAACAAATGAAATCACAAAGCTTTTGTTACTAAACTTAATGCAAGATAGTATATTTTAAAAATTCTTTGAAAAACGTCTCCAATTGGTCAATATCATAAAAAGTTGGGGGCAGTTGATTTTACTCAATCTTCGCATTCACAGTGGTGCTGGTGGGTTGCTATGCAGGCTGGGAGGAGGGAGATTTTTGAAGCAAGATCTCATGTATCCTAAGCAAACCTAAAATAAGCTATATAGTAGAGGATGACCTTGAACTTCTGATCCTCCTGCTTCCCTTCCCAAATCCTAAGATTACAGATATGTATGACCATAGCCTGGCTTGATACTGGGGCTCTAACCCAGGCTTCCTGCTTGCTATAAAATTACTTCACCAAGTGAACTACATCTCCATCCCCTTATATATGAATTTAGACAGACAGACAGACAGACAGGCAGATGGATAGAGAGACAGACCGATAGAGCAAGCTTTAGGCTAAAGACTGTATAGCAGCAGTGATATAATTACTCACATTTCCTCAACATAAGACTTCAACACTGTCAAACCCAACTGACAGATGCTGAAAGTCAGTGATTTTAATGCCACACTTGAGTTTGAGAACTCAAAAATCACATCCTTGATTCTCAATTTTAGGTAACTGAGAATTTCCAGTTTTTTCAAAACCTGGAAAGTAAACTCAATTAGTTCTTCTGATTCCTCTTCAGAGAAACTAGCCTGCTGGAAGCTCATAAGTCAAGCAATACTCAGCTGCAAGACTATGTTTCCTGAGGGCTGGAGATGACTCATCATTAAGACAATCTGCTGATCTGGCTGAAGACCTGCTTACAATTCCCAGGACCTACATGGTTCCTCACAACCTCTGTCATCCCAGCTTCAGACAATCTGGCACCCTCTTCTGGCTTCACTGGGCACTAGGCACATACACAGTATACATACATGCAGATAAAACACTTAGACACATAAAAAGAAATAACTCTTTAAAAACATGGCTTTTGTATTATTTTTATGATATGATCACAGTATAACTGTTTAACAAGTCCTTTACTACATTTGCAATACTTCTAATATTATCATCTGCTTTTATAATAATCTACATTTTTTAAACTGAAAAATACCTGACAAAGTAAGAGCTCCACCCAGGTCTACAGATGGACTTGTAACAGGGAATTCCAGTTATATATTAGGACAATCAAGCAGGGGAAAATTGTTTTTCTTTTAAGCAGTAAAGAATCTCCAGAAATATTCAAAATTAAAAATTACTCAAGTCAATCAACAGACTTTAATTGGCATAGCTTTTAATCTGACTCAATAACGGAAGTCTGCCTGGAATTTGATCCTTATCATCTTGTGCTAGAACAGCTAGCCATGCCATGTCTGTCCACTAAGGCCTCCCCATCTCCTCTCCGCTAAGTCCTGACCTTCCCTGAGGGAGCAGGAAGACACTGGAAGCTGTCTCCATATTCCTCCCCCTCCCATGCCTCCTTCCGTGGAAAACACAGCACAGCTGGCTTATCTTTTCTAACCCCCATCCACAGTCGGCAGTCCTTCATGATGGCTAAAAATGACAAAAGAATTCATATGACCAGAGAGCCTGTAGCCCCGAACCATCACCACCCCACACTCCTCGTGTTCACTTGGACAGCAATCTTTAAATGTACCCTACTACGATTCCTTTATAAATCCCATTAATCAGAAATTCAGGCCAGGGAACCTATGAAAATCTTAATAATAGAATGTCAGACTTTTATATACATATTTGGTTCACATTATACTACAGATATTTCCTAAGCAATAAATATTTAATCGTGTAAAACTTTCCCTGTGTTTAATTAATTTATTGAACAATTATAATCAAAAAGTTCTATCATTTTATCATTTGTATATTTATGTTATGTATATTAAAATGTATAATTATGTTATGTATACAGGTGACTGTATGCTTTACAAGACAGAAAACAGGGACATGATATCACGAAAGAACATCTCTTAGAAACCAGCATCCTTTCTTTCAAACACTATCATATGTAAATAGCTTAATATAATTGAAGAGAGTTTTGGTCATAGACAAAAAAATTGTGGCTACTCACAGATACACTAATATAAAACACATGCACATACAACCCATACTTACATGCATGCATACACATTCACAACACATACTTACATTCACATACAAAAAACACACAGATAACACACACACTTAGTCTACACATACAGACACAACACATATACTCACATACAAACACATTCACATAACACATTCACAAGCACACACAAATACACATTCTCTTATACACACACAGAAAGACTACATACAACATACACACAAAGGAATGAGCCATCATTGGGTCCTATTTTTAAAGCTATTAATTTTCTTTATGGACCACTTTGAATTTTGAACAGGTTTTATATCTTGCATGGTGACATTGATTTATAATATATAAATCTGATAAGTAGCTGAAATTGGGACATCTTTAATTTCTCAAGAAAATGACCCTACATGAAAATTCAGACCAATTTTGTCCCGTGTGATGGAACTGCAACTTTGTATGCATTCATTCCATCATTACTGTTGTCTGACTGTGCTCTATGCTACCAGAACTAATGTACAGTAGCAAAAAGCTGCAAACCATGCTAAAGTCCAATGATAGGAAAAGAAGTAACAAACTATGGTTAACTGAATAGGATAGAGTAAACCAATAGGATACTGTGAAGCAGTTAATAAATGAATAAACTATTGCTATATGGAACTGAATATACATTTAAGAAACTAAGACCAGAAAAGATAAATAGAGAAATCTAAATATACTTTGATACTATCTTTGAAAGTTACCAAGTGAAACTACGCACAGTCTTACTCATTGACATTACATGCTATACCGTAAATCATTTTTACTCTATTCTTTACCAACACTGACAGCATTAAAAGAATCCCAAGAGGAGATGCTTAATTTAACACATCGCTTTTCAAAGAAGGCAAGTGGAGAGCTGAAATAAATGCACTGAGTCCCTGGTTCTCATGATTACAAAATTATGGGACTTAAAGGAGGCTCGGTTTGCTCTGCTCTCAAAGTAGCTCTAGACCTCAAAGGCCTATGCTAAGGTGAAGCCTGTAAATGAACTTGGATGCTCCTGGTTAAAGAATAGACAGTTCATCATTGGCTTCTCTAATTTTGGAGTAAAGAGGACATCAGTCTAGTTGAGCGGTTCTCAATCTTCCTAATGCTGCAACCCTTTGATACACTTCTTTATGTTGTGGTGACCCTCACCGTAAAATTATTTTGTTGCTACTTTATAATTATAATTTTTCTATTGTTAGGAATCAGGGTGTAAATGCGTGTAATCTGACATGCAAGATATCTGATAAGTGACCCTCAAAGGGCCGAGACCCACAGATTGAGAACCGCCGATCTGCTTATTTTCATTGGTAGTCACTGTACAGTCCACGCTGTACATTCATTAAGGATATCTGCTGTATGCATAGTAGGGTTTTACCCCAGTAAAACTTCTCAGTTGATTTCTACATGTCTGTAAGACCACAGAACATCAGCATTTTGTACACTGGCATTCATTTTGCAAAAGCTCTGGATCTGATGATCACATATATAAGCTTTCAGGTTGGGATGACTAAAATGGAGGCTCAAATGTCCTAACGGTTGGTGCTAACGTGCTCCGCCTACAGGCATGGGACTGATGGCTCAAGTGTAACAGGGAAGGGAATGTGGGCCCAAAATTCTCGATATGCCATCCTTACGAATTCTGAAACGATGGGAGGAGACTGGAAAGGGATGGAAGCTAAAGCTGAGATAAGGTGCGCTGTGAGTGGCAAACAGGGAAGATGGACAAACTGAATCTCACATTGCTGAGACTCCTGCAGAAACAGGAGGAAATGGCTCAGAAGAAGAATTAGGCCAGAGAGAAACACACCAACATCTCCCACAGATATGCCTCTCCTTGAGAGAGCTGAGGGGGAGTGAGCAAGGGGTGCACACACAGGTCAGGACACATTGAGCAGGCAGAGAGAGCAGGCAAGGGAGGTCTTGGGGTGAAGTGGGTTATAGGCAGGTTGCACGAATGGGGAGCCTGTGAGATGGAAGAAAGTATTTCCAAAGTGTGACTTTTGTTTTTTACAAGCTTACCTGTGTTTTCTTTTGCAGTACACCAACAGATTATCAAAAAGAAAAAACACCCGTTCTTGAATATTTCCAGAAGAAATTTTCATTAAGACTCCCCACATCAGCATCTCTGTGCAGGTGTCGGTAATGTTGGATCCCTGGGTAAGGAAAAGAAAAGATGCATTTGTCTGATTACCTGATTTCTATAGTCTTTGTAGTTCTGGGATCAAATGAAGCACAGCATAAAGCTAGACAAGCATACTGTGCCACAACTGAAGCCCTGATGGGATGTTTGTATGCAATTATTCCCTTCTAAATTTCACTTGTTTTTATTAATGCGCAATGTGCACACAGGACGTCAAACGAGTTACACTGAATGGCATCTCCCTCCCATCAGTCCGCAGGTCAGTCTACAGAGAGACTCTGGGTCTACCTAAGACAACTGAAGCTATAACAACAGACACACTAAAACAGACTCCTGGGGAGCCCAGGAGGCCTAAGCCCTACACAAAGAACTATAGACAACTAAAAACTGCTGGGGTGTGGGGGTGGGAAATAGTCTTCCCTAGTTAAGAGCAAGGGAGGTCTTGATATTGGTCATCCAATATCAAACATTCAGCCCTGAACACTCAGAAGAAGAAAACATGCACACACACACACACACACACACACACACACACACACACACACACACACACACACACGAATGCATTAACCGCAATAAAAAAAAAAGTAGGCCATGAACTTCAAAGACAACAAGGAGGGGTATATGAGAGGATTTGGAGCCAGGGAAGGGAAGAGGGAATGACATAATTACATCATAAAGATTAAAAATGACTAAATTATTAGTGTGCATCAATTTAAAGATCTACTCTAATTACAGAGAAGAGGAGAAAATAAATAAAAACCGAAAAATGGGCTGGAGGAAAGCTTAGTGGGTGCGAGCTTCCTGCCCAGCACCCAAGCCAGGTGGCTTTAGCTCCAGTTACAGGGGATCCAATGTCTCTGGCTAATTCCTAAAAAGCAGTTGCCTTGAGAGGAGAAGTACAGTCAGAGAGAAGCAGCCATCCCCAGGCATCAACAGAAAATAGCTCTGTACACCACCACCAGACTCCTACAGGAGCTGTGTCTGTTCTCAGTGCCTGTTAACACTTCAGTCTGTTTGCTAGCCAGCCACTGGGTGCATTGAGTCAGATTTAAGAGACCACAACAAGTTGTTGTGGAGCAACAAGGAGCATAAGTTTTCAGTAGACCTCTCTGTCTGGTCTGCAGCAAGAATATTTCAGCTTTATATGTATCTGGCTTCTTTCAAACTGAAGGTAAACCACTGGTTCTTGTGTAAATCAATGTTTCCATTGTTTGGTTTTGAAATTCAATAATCAGATCATTAACTGCAGTTTCATATTTCCACAATAATTACTAGTATAGGTCTTAGAGTTAACTAAAACAATATAGTTAAATGAAAACTCAGATCTATAATAAGAAAATTCTAAATAGGAAATTAATGAAGAGAATGTGTTTTATGTCTACTTGATTATCCATATTACAAACATATGTAGTCTTAGGAGACCTCTTCTTTAAGCTTCTTTTCATTCTGACAGTTTACATACATATGTAAACCTTTATACAGTCTGATCCATCATCATGTGTTCACTGAGCACAAATTTACCATGAACATGAACATAGGTTTCAAACCTATAGCATGATTTCCAACTACTTACTTATAATTAGTTAGTATCCTTATCTTAGGAACAACCAGAGTAAAATTATCATATAACAAAAGGATACTTACCAAGTTGCTTATATGTTACCCTCAAAATAGTATGGAAAGGGCCTTTCCTAGCAGAAATTTTACAAAAGGCACAGAATACATCCTCTTTAAACTACCCTTACTGTAACACACACCAACCTAGTACAAAGGGTCACTGCCATGTTATCCTGCCTGGAATGTTAAATAAATATTCTAAGTAAGTAAACCAATTTACATATTCAGACACTAGTAAATATTTCCACATGACATAAAGCCTAAAAATGTATTACCTAACCTGTTGTTTATAAAATAATTAAAAGCATTTTATATAAAATTGACCTAATAACTGATTCAAAGTGTTCTACGGTAGCAAAACCATCAGGCACTTTTCTTCTTTCAGGAGCTGTAGTTCTCTGCCTTTCAAACTGCTTTTAAAGTTACCGAGTGTTCCTTCAATAGTGCAGAATGTCACTTAGCCTGGCAAGTATTTTACCTTTATTTTTACAATTAAGGCCAATATTTAATTCTAAACACTTACCTACTCCCTACAAAATAGGCATTTAGTTATTGAACAACTGTGAATAGACACTTTATCCAGAATAGTAACGTCAGATTTTGAACATCTCTACATGTCAAGCAATATGGTAGACATTTTCTCCTGGCATAAATTTCTACAAAGATGCACTTCCTGTGATATGAGACTATTAATTAGTTAATTGACTCTCACTGAAATTAAGCTATGTTATTAGTCCTTTCTTCTTTCTGTATGTCAATCACAAAAGACTAAAGAGAAACTATAAAATCTTGGAGTACATGAAAGAGGAAAAACTCCCTAGAAACTCCCCAAACTCATGCAACGCCTTGGCCAAGATCCATCAGAGACAGTCCCAATCAAAGTGAAGAAACTGAGTAGCTTGGTGAGATGGGGGTTTAGAACAAAGATGCTTTCAGGGTGCTGGAACTTCACAGAGAGAAACCTCTTAAAAACATGGCGTCAGGTTCAACATAAAAAATACCACAGGATGATCATGTAAATTTGCTAGAAAATATATATATCACACAAAAGATGCAGCTGATTCACCCTTCTGGGGTTTCACACTGTAACTTCAATAGTTTAATGTAAGGCTAAATCAAATGAATAATACACTCATTTTACCAGGAAAAAGTTCCCAAGTTTCTCACATTTAATGAAATTTTATGTGGATTCATTTTTCGTGTCTCTTTTCCGAAAACACTTATCCTCAAATAACAGGAACTACTCATAACACATTTCTACCTCAAGGTAGAAGATACTCTAGAGGGGAAACAGAACGGTCTTACTGGCAGCTTCTGGAAGATTCAAACTCAAGAAGTAATAAGAGAACATAACTTGAAGTCAATTGCATACTAAATCAAATGTAAGCAGCAACCAGACTCTAGCATCAAGAACTGATTTCAAAATGGCCATGTAGAGCTGGGAACATTTCTGTGATATCAGGAGTCAAATCTGAGTGGTCATTAATAATCCTGCTGTACACAGCAACTTCCAAACCAGCCTGGACCACGGCATGAGATTAATTTTCAGAAACAAAAACAACAACAACAGCGAAATGTAGAACTGTATTTCCCCATGTGAAAAGAAATCAAGAAATGTCACATTTCCCTTCTGTTTCTTTCCTTTTCTAGAATATAACAACCTTCATCATTTGCCCCCAACCTTTTCATATCAATGATTCCTTCTCTTAAATTTATTGGGATTTTCTCCACATTTGTGAGACTACTTCCAAATAAACCCATCAAGGAATTTAAGCTGAATTACTAAGCAATGCCATGCTATTGATATTCATTTATCAAAATACTTAAGTGTGAATCTAGAACCTAAAGCTAAAACCACATAACCGAGCCACCAAAAGAAGGCTGGAACTCAGAAAGAGTTCTAGGGAATGAGTCGACAGCTCTGATTAAGCTCCTTGTGAATTTCTTGTCTGAAGTATATTAACTGTTGACATATGAGTTCAGAAAGCCTGGTAGAGTACTTGGAGATTCTCAGCTTTATGGGTGCATCTCATTTACTCATTATCAAAATACAGTAGGCACTGTCATTTTCCCGGGAACTAGTATAACAAACGGCACTGCAAAGAGGTATAACCTCAAAGATGAATAAGCAAAACATGACATCTTGGTCATAGTTACTGCATAAATGATGAGAAAAAACTAATTTCTTTAATGAACTTACAGCCAAACAGCAGGTAGGAAGCAAAGCTACTTCTAAGAATCAGCTATATTTTTCTTAGTTGCCAATTTACAAACCTAAACTTCAGCTTATTGTTTTGTGAAAGTGGGCAAATTAAACTGCCCTAACTTATAAGTCGACAAAAAGGGAGTAATAACTTCAGAAAACATTCACACTCACAGCCACAGTCAAGGCTAACACCCCAGAGGCTCGTGTCCGGATTAGTATGACAATGTTGAGGTGGTAGGGTCCTTAAGGACAGGTGAGTAGGGAATGTAATTAGGTCAGGATACTGACCTCACAAAATATGAAGTAGATCTTATGGGACCAGGTCGGTTCCTATGATAAGGAATTACTAACGGGGAGCCTGGTCCTTCCCCTGCACCTTTACTTTACAGGTGACTTAACTCCTCCTCATGCACACCCAACGTGTCCTGTCATCTACTCTGAAGCTCTCACAGCCCTGAGCAGATACCTCTGATATACTCCTGGATGAAGCATGATTAATAAAAACTCAGAGACAGATATTGGGGTTCAACCTGAAGACCAGAAAAGCAAAGCAGCCAGCCACTGGCTCTTACCTCGATCTCAGTTCAAAATGGCAATTCTGCCTCAGGAATCTCAAAATGAGACAGAGACTGAGACTGGGAGCTATTTCCTCCCATTTTACAATCCTCGCTGAGGCTGGCATTAAAGGCATGTACTGCCCAGTTTCTATGACAAACTAGTGTGACGACTGGGATTAAAGGTGGGTGCCACCACTACCTGGTCCACAAAGATGAACAGCGGGGCTGTTTGACTCTCTCATCTTTAGGCAAACTTTATTTATTAAAAATACAAATGAAATGCCACTACACTTGGATCCCCCAGACCATGAGTTAAGTAAACAAGCTTTTTTTTCTTAGGGATTCTTTCAATCATGTACATTAGCAGGTCAGCATTTCCCCAGTGGTGACCGGATGATCATCACTAAAGGACCTCTATCTTCCCATGACCGAATTAACCCAAATAAGATTACGACTGTCTTAGATTTCTATACTAAGTTTTAAATGGAGTGCTAAAAGATTTCTTAAAATTTATTAGAGCCTATTCAATTTAGCTAGAGCTTGATAAGATTGTCAGAAAGAATGGTTGCCCCAAAATGATTTTCAGATCTGACACTGTAGATTTTCTATTGGTGATCTGACCTTCGCAGTTTCTGTAAAATTAACCTTAATTTGAAAAATACATGGCTATTTTAGTTATAGTTACTACTGTTATGATGAAACATCACAACCCAAAGCAAGTCGGGGAGGAAAGGGTTTATTCAGCCTACACTTCCACATTGTCGTTGATCATTGAAGGAAGTCAGGACAGGAACTCAAGCAAGGCAGAAACCTGGAGACAGGAGCTAATGCAGAGGCCATGGAAGGGTACTGCTTACGGGCTTGCTCAGCCTGCTTTCTTATAGAACCCAGGACCACCAGTTGAGGGATAGAACCACCCATGATAGGCTTCCCCTCAGTGACTACAGCTTGCGTCCAGCTGACAGAAAACTAGCTAGCACAATGGCTGAGATTCATATAGCCTTAAGTAATTGTGATGTTTAATCTGCGTTGTCAACTTGACTGGATTTGAAATCACACCTCCAGCACGTCTGTGAAGGCGTTTGCAGAGGTTTGCCTGAGAAGGAAAGACACATCTGGACTGTGGGCTGCGGTCTGGAGCTACATGAAAGGGGAGACACAGCCAAACACCAGCTCATGCGCCTCTGTCCGCTTTCTAATCGAGCACACAATGTGACCCGTCTTCTTAGTGGCCTGCCACCACGCCCGCCATGCCATGATGCCCTTGCTTCAAGTTGCTTTCACCAAGCATTTTGTCAAAGCACTAAGTATCTCATAGAGTAATACAGCAGCCATCACTAGCTGAGTTCATATATTATGAAAACAGAAAATTCTTAAGGATAAAATCTGACGAAAACTTCAGAATACTGTATCATATTTGCAGAGCTCTCGTAGTATTCAAAGCTCTCTCTCTCTTACTCATTGGACCCTTGAAATCACCCACACTATCTACAACTGAAGCCTGATATATTGCCCCAAGGGAAAAAAAACTCGCGGGAGCCCAGACTAGACACTAAGTCTCCTCAAAAGCTATACTTTTCTTTCCTCATTGTTTCATATGATTTGAGAACAAGAAATTTCAACTATTTATGTAAATTCTACCTACATACAAGTATAAATGATCATTTATTATCACGAAGTTCTAGGTGGGCAAATTATTTGTGAGAATTTATTATAAAACCAAAACCTTTTGCAGGGCAGTAATGGTGATGTCTTTAGTCCCAGCACTCAGGAGGCAGAGGCAGAGGCAGGTGGATCTTTGAGGTGGAGCCAGCCTGGTCTATAGAGCAAGTACCAGGACAGTCGGGGTTATATAGAGAAACCCTTTCTCAAAAAACAAAACTAGTAAACAAAAACAAAACATTTCTTTGATTGATGGGACAGTGTGACCCTGGATAAGTGAATGAGAAGAACTTCCACCCAAAGTTGGAAATAGTGCAAATCCATCCCTTGTGAGGCATAGGTGTTATTCAGTGCAGGAATGCTATGTCCTTGAGGGGTTCATGAGAGACCTGTAAGAGTTTCACAAGGACCTCATTCTTAGCATTTACTCCAAGTTTCTAACTACAAATACCCTACAAGGGACTCTGCCATCTTTGAGTGTCATCATTCTACCTACAAGAGAACTTGGCCTATCCTAACTACACAGGAATCTCAACATTTATTGACAACTACTACCAACAATCGGAAGTACCTCTTTAAATTATTCCTGTTCTCTCTCAGGGCAGAGTTAACCCTGGGCTTCTACAGAGTACTCTTAGAAGAGTAACATAATCTGGTCCCCTTTTATAAAGAATTAATAGCTCACCTCATCATTATTATGGGCTGGGGTACATAGCCAGACTTTATCAGAAGTTAGTGGCTCAACCTCTCTCTCTCTAAGTTTCAGACTTCAAAGTCCTGAACTCTGAATTCTATGGCCATATCTCATTTATTGATTATCAAAATCTTCTCAGGAAGACAGGGCATCAGCACTCTATTTGAAACTAGCCAATCTTATCAAATGCTCTGTCTCTGACACAGTTGAGTTCTTGCTGGTTTCCTACATTCTTAGCAGAACTGATGAAGCTCCACTAACTTCTTCAGCTCCAAGACTCCATTTGTAATATGGTAAAAATCAGGGCCGGCAGCCAGCTTTCTGTAACTATAACAGATACCTGAAATAAATCAGTGGATTGAAAAGGAAAAGTTTGTTTCTAGTTTCATGTATTCCAAAATTGCAGTCCTTTGCCACTTGGCCCCATTGCTTTGGTCTATGGTGAAATTGAACATCATGGTGGAAGTGTATGTAGAGATGGTTGCTTACCTCATGGAGGAAAGGAAGTAAAAGGGAGAAACGGGAAGGCCCCAGCACCTCAACGGTCCCTATAAAGGCACTCTTTCCAGGCCTCACCTGAAAGTTCTACCACCACACACTGGGGAACCAGCATTCAACATGTATTTGGGGACATTCAGGTCACAAACTATAGCAACTGACCTAATTGGTAGTCCCTCTGCTGTGAGCTACTTGCAAAATAGCGCAACCCAAGGCTGTGCGAAACAACAGCAGTGTTTAAACAAATCCTGTTCTCTGTAGTAGGCTCATTGTTTTTTTTTTAGGTTGCACACTAGAAGGAAATGAAATTACAGCAGCAGATTCCACAGTTCTGAAAAGAGTCTCTGAAGTTCTTGTTGTAGCAAAAGGCCTTGCAAATTATACAGACAAATCCTGCAAGTTTAAGAGAGTTGGCTTTTCTTCCAGCATTTGACTGACAACAAAGTTGCAAAAGCAAAGTTGGCTCCATTTTTCTCAGCCCAGCAGGACAATCACCCTGCAGGAAAGGAATTATCATCATGAATCAACTGTAAACACACAGCCATTCTCCCTGATTGAAAGAGGCCACATTCATGCTGCAGGAGGGTCATCCTGAACCCTCCCTAGGGAAGAATACAGACACAGGGGAAGCTAAGTCAGACCCCAGTTCGCACTTTCAATGATTCATAGCAGGGGGTGACCAAATAGGAGGATTGTCCCAGGTCAACCTTGGCGATTTCTTTGCATATCTGGCTGAATATAATTTTAGGTCTAAATAAAAGCTAACAAATTGAAGATAAAGTTAGTTAATGACAAGGATAAAAAGCACTCTCTGGATTTATGTGAGTTGTTCTTGGCTGTACATTTTCATTGCTGTTTATATTTTTCATTATCCTAATTGCTTACTTTATCATAGGAAAAAAGAGTTTGCTAGCCCAAAGTTCATATTCATTTAAGTTATGGTCATTTCAAATCAGAATTTTAGCTTATTTTTATAGCAGAAGTGCAGGATTTCATTCTTGTGGAGTAACTGAGACTCAGCATCACCAGTCACCATAGCTAAAACATCTGATTCTTAACGAGGATCTTCATTTGCTTTTTTTATCTTAAAAAATAAAATAAATAGAAAAGCATTTTTTTAATGACTCATAAAGCTCAACTTTTCATTTTGACTGGAAATAAGACCAAATCATCGAGTCTTCCTTTGGTTTAGAAATGAAGAAATCAATGCAGAGTGATTACGTAGGCTCAAAATGAATTTCAACATCAAGTCTCCAATTTAAGAGTCTAAAAATGATACCACAACTCATGCAATCCTTATTTTCCCAAGCATTCAGGTTCTGTACTTGTTGATCAAAACCAAGACAGGAAAAAGGGAACTGTGCTACCCCAAATTCGGAAGGGCCAAAGCCTGGAGCCACACAGGATTTATTGATTCCATCACAAATGTCTCAGGTCAAGATGACCTCCATCTTACACATGTGTGAAAGTAATGAGAAAAGCACTTTCAGGGCGGACTATGGTCCACGGGCTGCTGGAAGATGACCACGTGTGGTTCCCTCCACTGAAAAGAAGCCCCGTATACAACTCCACAACTACATGAAGCTGAGAAGCTAAGCAAAGAACACGCACCTCCCAGCCTTCAATGTGTGACTGCCACTCTTCCAAAACTTCCAGTTTCTCCATCTGTCTCTTGGCCTCGTTTATGTTGGAACAGACAGCTTTCATGGCTTGGAGGGCTTCCATCAATGCCGCGTAGTCACCGTGTTTCCGTGGAGTCCGCTTCAGTAATTCCTGTTTATACACAGAAAACAAACCACCCTTTGATCTCCAGTTCTGTGCTACACCAGGTTCAGACTGACCAGGAAATGCAAACTACAAAGACGGTGACAGCCACGCTGCTAAGTGACATCACCAACTCCACTAAGATAGAGATCAAAAGCAAAAGGTCAAATCAATGAGTAAGCACTACTTTAACGCTTATTTTTGTAGTCATTGTAATTTTTCCTCAAACTTAACTGCAGTTTAGAACCGGTACAAGGTTTCTTCTCTCGCACAAATCAGCAAATATCTCACCTGGACCATATCAAAGTTTTTATAAATCTGACTTTTGTTCTAACAGAAGCATATCAGTATATGTTAATTTCCTTTTCTTAAGAGTCTTTACCAGATCTTCACATAAATAAGCACCACAGTTTCAAAACTGAATCAAGTTGATATTTCTAGTATCTTTTAAGAAACCATAACAATATGCCATGAATAAAGCAACATTTGTATATTTTTTCTAGCAAAAAGCATCAATTGATCAACTTCACACCATCCCATCATTAGGGGAGCAGTATATGTCACCTCCATCAGTTGCTCTTGTTCCTTCTGCTTTTGATATTTGAAATGAAAAGAAAAACATAAATAAAAGTTCTATTCCCAAAGCAGAAACTAAGAATTAAATAAGGAAGCTTCTTTTCATTTGAAATATCAAAAGCAGAATAATCTGTAATATTTTAAGTATATTAAGTGGTCTTCATAGCTGTTCTTTAGACGCACAAAGTTAAACATCTTCACCCACTGTCTAGACAGATGTGACCACACTGTTTTTAATCAGTCATTTGTTTCTTTATGGCCGTCGTCATCGTCAAGGCACTAACACAATTACAGAAACCTTGAGGCGTAATTTCAGATTTTTTTTTTTATTTCTCGACCTTCAGTGGGAAGGCAGGCAATTCTTAGCTGTTTGACTGTTGAATACTTTGAAATAAATTGTGTTTGACACACATCACACTATTCCCAAGACGAAGTTGAAATTTTAATTCTGGACCACAAATCCATAAGAGAGGCATGCAACCTCAGAAGTAAATCCTCAGAAGCAAAGACTTTTTAAAATTATACGAAATGTGGACCTCACCCTTCAGCACAGGGTGTGGGTCCCTGGAATGGTACCCAACACTAATCTGACGACTTGAGGCATGAATTGGATAAATGTGAAATGAACAAAACACAATGACTCTACTGGTCACTCACAGATTCTGAAAGTTCTTCACAGCATAATCTAGTGCATTTTAATACTTTCCTCTGAATAAATAAAACCACTCAAAAAGAATCCAAGTTTAATTTTTCAATATAGGCCTATCCGTTTATATAAGCCTTTTTCTTTTTTTGTGAATGGAAATCGTCTTCCCAAAGGGCAAAGAGGTCACCTCTGCTTCATGTTTCTCAACTACTCTTTCATGCAGATGTATCTATGTGTCATAGATACATTGGGATGTATCTATCTATGATGCTTTTTAAAAAATAATTAAATTCAAACACGTAAGGTCATCCCTAATCAGCCAGGAGGGGTTAAACACAACCACTGTTTATGATGTATTCCTAACATTCCCTTCTTGCCCTTACAATAAAGAAAATATCTGGGACCCCAACAAGAGATCAGGGATAAGAGCAACTCTGGGTGCATAAGCACAGTGAATCCCTTAGCTGGAGATTTGCAGGGATGCTCAGAACACCAAAACATAGAGAACCGTGCTGGTATTGATACTGCAAGTTGCAGGCTGTGCCAAAACTTTTCAGCTGGAGGTCCCTGCCTTTGCTTCACCATAAGACTTTTCACAGCTTAGCCAAACAACTCTAGACCAGTTTTGTAATGCAAAATCGTTTTTTAAAAAATGCTAAAAACATTTTAAAGGCTGCAGAGGCCCATAAAGTGTCTTCTGTATAAGCATGAGGACCCAAATTCTGATCCCCAGAGTTTGTGTCAGAATCTGGGTGTGGTTGTCTGCACCTATAACCCTACTGGTAAGGGTGAGAACAGAGACTCCAGAACCCCTGACACTCACTGGTCATCCAGTTTAGCCAAGTTGATAAGTTTCAGGCTCAGTGAGAGAGAGACCTTGCTTCAAAAAAACAAAAGTAGAGAGCAATTAAGGAAAGGCGGATAAGCACCCTGACAGGCAGACAGCTAAGGAAGGAGGCTATAGGTAAACAAGCAGATGCTAAATTTCTGGATTCTCTACCCAGAACAAAGGCTGTGTGCAACACAGCTCCAACACAAACATACACACGCTAGCAGCCCCAGACATTCCCAAGGCTGGTCCTGGACACGTGGCAATTCTCATGAAGCCGTGTGCCTACCAGCTCCCTCTCCTTGGTATACATTGACCACACCCAGATAAAGGGAGAGGCCCCAGATAATAATACCAAAACAATGAAAAACTTCAAGCCCTCCCTGGGGTTCGGGTTTCTGAATCCCCTCAGCACTTACTGAGAGTCTTCTGTGGGTGGGTGTGCTTCTTTTTCTTTTTCAGCAAAGTTTGCTGCCTACCATGTCTGAGATTCTCCTGCCTAGACAGTAACATTTTTGGAAGACTTGCCTGCGAGTCCTTCAGAGGATCACCTAAATATTAAGGTCAGAATCAACGGGGTCAAGCCATGAGAGCATGGCATGGGGCGGCCACTGAGTTTACTGGCTCCCTTCCCCATCCTGGAACAGGTTCACCACCACTGCTACACTTAAGGAATGATGGAAACGGCAGGCTGGTCATTTTATTTTCCCACTTCTTTGATAGGGAAGGTTCGCTTTCAACTTTAGTTGAAAACTCCTGCCTTTGTTTAGAGAGCAAGAGAAGTCTTTCAGATAGCTTTGACCGAAAGTGCCACGGTTTGCACCCACTCCTTGGGTTGAGGCTGCAGATCTCTTACAAGTTAGTCAGACAGCTGGCTCCAAAAAGACTTTCTGAACTTTATTCCTCATGAGATTAGATTTTTTTATCTTTATCCTAACAATCACAGTTTTCTCTGACTGGGTAGGATCTTGTTAGAGTCTTATCTAGTCTTCTCTGACTGGGTGGAAGCTTGTTAGGGTCTTGTCTAGTCTTCTCTGACTTCATAGGATCTTGCTGGCATCTTATCTGGTCTTCTCTAATTGGGTAGGATCTTGTTAGGGTCTTAGCTAGTCTTCCCTGACTACATAGGATCTTGTTGGCATCTTATCTAGTCTTCTCTAATTGGCTAGGATCTTATTGGCATCTTACCTAGTCTTCTCTAATTGGATAGGAGCTTGTTAGGGTCTTATCTAGTCTTCTCTGACTATATAGGATCTTGTTGGCATCTTATCTGGTCTTCTCTAATTGGGTATGATCTTGTTAGGGTCTTATCTAGTCTTCTCTGACTACATAGGATCTTGTTGGCATCTTATCTAGTCTACTCTAATTTGGTAGGATCTTGTTAGGGCCTTATCTAGTCTCCTATAATTGAGTAGGATCTTGTTAGGGTCTTAGCTAGTCTTCTCTGACTACATAGGATCTTGTTGGCATCTTATCTAGTCTACTCTAATTTGGTAGGATCTTGTTAGGGCCTTATCTAGTCTCCTATAATTGGGTAGGCTCTTGTTAGGGTCTTAGCTAGTCTTCTCTGATTACATAGGATCTTGTTGGCATCTTATCTAGACTTCTCTAGTTGGGTAGGATCTTGTTAGGGCATTATTTTGTCTGACTTCCAACATTCTTTACTTAGGGTCTTAGCTCTTTTCCCCTAAGTTAGAAGAAAAAGAACCATTAACAGAGCAGTTAGAAACCTACTGGGCTGTTAGGTAATATGGAAGCTATCTGCCACCCTACCAGAGTTTGATCAGAAGTCAGCTAGTTCCTCCTACTGTTCTATATCTGAAATAATTTGAGGGGAGAGCAGGCATAAATTAAAATCTGAGAACTAGATTTGAGGGGCCTAATCTGGAGACTACCTTCATAGAGCATAAAGCATTCTACAAAGATCCTGTCTGGGGACAATTTAACTGGGGTTCACACTGATCCACCAGTAGCCAAGAAGTACGATGCTGTCTCTGTGATACTTTCTGACACCTCTCACATTAAGGAGGACACCACATCAGTGAACTATGGCTCAAACTCTAACCCAGGGAGAGATAATGTGGAACAGGGAGAGTTATTAGAAGAAAACTCTTCATCCAAGAAAACCCTGGTAGTAATGAAAAGCCTCCAAAGATCTACCTTGATCTCCAGGAGGCCCAAGACCCACAGTAACTTGCATATGCTCGTCACCGTTATCCCAAGGAGAAACAAAGTAAGTATCCTTGTACTCTCCCAACACCCAAAAGGGCCGTTTCTTCTCAGGTGGCGTTATGTTTGTCCAGGCCTTCTTTCCCTCGGCAGAACTGAATGACTGTGAAGTTCTATGGAGGATCCACACAAGGATGATCAATACTTTGAACTAACCCAGAAATCTGAAGCATGGCGCAAAGAAGTGTTGATATCGTTAGTACAAACACTATCCTTCTGGAGAAGAGAAGACTGTTAGAGCAGGCTCTTGGAGCAGGAAGGATGAAAGTGGACATGGGCTTCCCAATGGGGTATAAGGCTAGACACTCTCAGAAGTCCTTCTGAAATACAAATGACCACATGAAGAATGGAAAGGACATTTGTTCTGCCATGTTATAGAGGGTCTTAAGAAGGCTAAGATCAAAACTTCTTATTAGTGCCCTTTATACATTACAGGAATACAAGGAGGATTGCACTGGGAAAATATACCAGTGAACCCTGAATCACTGGAGAACGCAACCCTAAAAGCCACGCTCTTAACTCATGCAGCTCAGACACTCATAAAAAGCTCCAGACACTAGCAGCTGTCCCAGACAAACCAATAGAAAGCTTTTTAAATCTGTCCAGGTCACACACTCAGTCTTTTTATGACAGAACCATGAAAAGAAAGAAAAAAGGACCAGCACCAAGAGCCAACCAGATAAATGCTCTCCCTCCCCTCCCCCTATACACTCTAGGCCTAAGGCTTGCTTCCTCTGTGTGCAAGAAGGTCACTTCCTGTTGGGAATGCCCTCAGAGACTTCTTGAACCCTGATTCATCTGTAAAGGAAATCACTGGCAGCACCAATGCCTTCCAGCCCAGCTGGGCTTCATTCCTTTCCATAATGCTAGGTCCGCTGGTGAAGGGGCTTCCTATGCTGGCTCCTATCATGTACAGACAATCTTGAAGAGCCCTGTGCATTTGGGACTGCAAGAAGCATAAGATTAGATTCAATGACTGACCGAGGAGTGTGATTATTAGCATTGACCCTGCACCCTGGTTTCTGGTCCTGAAGGTTTACAATTCAGGGTCTATTAGGCCAACCCCTAAAATGCTATCTCACGTGACTGTTTGTTCAGGGGGAGACCTCCACTTTTGTCATTTCTTTTCAATAGTTCCCCATGCCCTGTCTCCGCTGCTGAGAAGAAACCTTTGGTCTAGACTCAAGGTCAGACTGTTTCTCCCTCCAGGGCAGAAACTATTGCTTGTCTCCCTGGAGAGCAAAGTCAAGGCTGCAGTGCAGACAGAGGGAAGTACAAAGCTATTGAGGATGCTAAAATGGCCACTCCTGTAGTCATATATCATTGTAAAGATCCTGCCTATTTTCTTGATCAGAAACAATATCAGAAGGGGATTTATCTCCATAATTCAAAGGCTAATGAAATAAGGATGACTGGTTGAATGTTCTAGTACGCAGAACATCCCATACTTGGTATCACCACAGGACCTAACAAACGGAAGTCAGTCCAAGATCTCTGTAGGATCAATGACAGAGTGGCTTCACTCCATCCAGCCGCTCCTAATTCTCGAACTCTTCTCACCTCGATTTCCCTAATAAGACTCATTAGTCAGTGCTGGATCTGTTTGCTTGTTTGTTTATTTGTTTATCCAAACAGGGATTCTCTGTGTAGCCGTGGCTCCTAGAACTCATTCTATAGACCAGGATGGCCTCAAACTCAGAAATCTGCTTGCCTCTGCCTTCCAAGTGCTGATATTAAAGTGTGTGCCACTGCTACCGCCACCACCTGGCGAGTGCTGGATCATAAAGACCCTTTCATATATATCTCACTTCAGCCCATAATCAGTTTCTATTTGCTTTTGAAGATCTCACATGCAGAACGGGATAAGTTACTTGGACTGTCCTATTCCAGGGGTTTTGAGACGGTCTACCTTATTTGACTTAACTCTTTTCTGAGACTGGATGGGATGAACTTATCATAAAACCATGTAGATGGTCTCTTATATGAGCCAACCGAAAGCCTCATATCCCAGAGAAAACATCCCTCCTTATTTCTTAGCTGACAGAGGCTACAGGGTGTCTTGGAGGGAAATCCCAGCTATACAAAGCAAAAGTTGCCTACTTGGGCTTTGCCTTTCCAAAAGAAAAGAGCTTTAGGACCAGAATGAGTCTGAGCCATCTTTGCCTTTCTTCTCTCCCAAGCCCTCACACAGATGAAAGCCTTTCAGAAAGTTATAGAATATTGTAGAATGTAGCTCCCTGGATAGTCAGTGCTGGCTACACTTCTAAATCAGGCCCATAAGGAGACTCAGTCTCAAGAATTTTCACCCGAGTTGAATTGCTGAGTCCCAGTAAGCCTTCCAGAAAACTTGAAAAGTCATTAACCAAAGCTCCTGCCTCAGGCTTGCCTAGTCAGCCTAAGTTTCACCTGTATATAGCTGAGAGACAGGGAAGAGCTCTAGGGGTGGTTTACCCAACACATGTTCCATTTCCTCAAGTCATACAGATAGCTAAGGAATTAGATGAGGTAGCAAGGCACTCTGAATGCCTGTGAGCAGTTGCTACTGCCAGACTCCTGATTCCTGGAGCTCAGGAGGTTCCCTAGGGCTCCCCCTCACAGTTCACAGTCTCATTACACTGCGTCATTCTGAAAAATATGAGAAACCCTCAGTGGCTCTCAACCTTCCTAATGCTCAGACCCTTTAATACAGTTCCTCGTGTTGTGGTGACCCCCGATCATAAAATTATATTAATTGCTACTTCATAACTGTAATTTTGCTATTGTTATGAATATCTGTATTTTCTGATGGTCTTAAGCAACCCATGTGGAAGGGACTGGACCCCCCAAAAGGAGTTGTGACCCACAGGTTTAGAATCACTGCAAATCTACCTCACAGAACGTTCTCTAAATTTTAGACCCTCATAATAGAGTTATATAAAATTACTCTCCAGACCTGTCCAAGCCTGAACCTAGCTATCACCCTTTTAGCAAAGAAAGGGGAGCCTCTCCACTCCTGTCAGCAGGTCCTCATAGACAACCGCATAGCTCATACTTGGTCTCTCAGGTCAACCCCTGATTGGTCCTCTAGACAGAGGGAATTTCTTTTGTGAAAGAAAGATCTGACATGCAGGATATGCAATAATCACTGAACTTGAAGTGCTTGAATCAGGACCAATATCCTACCAAACTTTACTGCTCAACTAGGCAAGCTGAAAGCACTTATCTCAGCTGTAGAACTGTCCAAAGGGAAAAGAGTCAATATTTATCTACACAGATTTCAAATACGGCTTCCTCATCCTCCATGGCCACGCAACCACATAGAAGGAAAGTGGCCTTCTCCCAACTACAGCTAAGACCCCTATCAAGTATTCCCAAGAAATTCTTAGGCTCCTGAATGCAATCCTTTTGGTCACAGGCGGCTGGATATCAGAAAGGCGATGACCGAGAGGCAAGAGAAGCAGGACAGCTGACTCTGAGGCCCAGAGGGCAGCACCGGAGTACAAGGAATGCTGTACTCTGGGAGGAGTCTCTGCTGCCTTGTGAAAGAGCCAAAAAAACGCCTCCGAGAAACCGGCTTTAGCCTTTAAAATCAGACATCGGCAATGATGGTGGCTAACATCTAACCACTGATTATTACTGCCCTACAATGAAAGTCCTAAAGTCCCTCATCTGACATTTGGGACAATGAAACACACTTATACTGGCAAAAAGAATGCTCAAGAGACAAGGCCAAAAAGAAACAATCCATCAGATGGTACAAGGATGTGAGATATGGCAGAGACATAACTGCTGTGGGATAATGCTCTTGTACACTGTAAAGCCTTGTCACTCGTATTGGTTTAATAAAACACTGATTGACTGGTAGCCAGTATAGGCAGGACAACGAGACTAAGAGCATTCTGGGAAGGGGAAAGGCAAAGACACAATCACCAACCAGACGCAGGGAAAATAAGATGAAAAAAGTGCGAAGCTACATGGCTAGACATAGACAAGAATTATGGGTTAATTTAAGTTGTAAGAGATAGTTAATAATAATCCTCAGCTAATAGGTCAAACAGTTTATAATTAATTAAGTCTTTGTGTGTTTTGGGGGGGACTGAATGACTGTGGGATTGAGCAGGACAGAAACACAAAATTCCCCCCAAAGGCATCTCCAGCCTTCGGGTACCCAGAGACAGGGGAAGACTGACTCACATGCCTGGTGGACCAAATTCCAAATATCTCCTAGTCTTGCCAGACACCTCACAGGGTGTCTATGTAAAACAGAAAACCAGAAGTAGCTAGGGTGTTGCTCTCCAAAATAATTACTACATTTGGAATACTTAAAAGTCTCTAGAGTGGCAATGGGCCTGCTCATTTCTCAGCCTTGGAAATTCAATCTCATCTGCATCATCTACATTTCCTTGACAGCCCCAGACTTCTGGAACGTTAAAGCAGGCTAGGAGTCTCCTAAAAGACACCGAAGGAAGTTATTTGGAGAAACCCATGCCCCATGGGTAATATACATATTGTCCCTGGTCCTACTCAGACTTAGGAATATGCCTAATTGCCAAGGTCTCATACATAGTAAAACTTTTCTCACCAATGACCTTGACCAAACCCTGAAACAATCAATGTTGACTTTGCAACACCAGCTGGCAAAATTCCAAGAGATCCGTTTAGAACTACAGACATGCTTTTCCAGAGAAGGACACAAAGCACCTCCCTCTTTCTGTCCAGGAAGCTTAGTATTAATCAAGACATCAGACTCAAATTGAAAGCCTTGTCCACCTCCTACAGGAGAGCCCATATCCTGTTTTGCTAGCCACCCCCATACCCCCACCCAGCAGGTGGAGTTTCAGAACTAGACACCTAGACACGTGGCTTCAGCATACCAGGGTCAAGACTGCTTCGGGCTTCCCTGAAACAACAAGAGACCGCAGGAAAATGTCAGCTCAAACTGATCTTCAAGTGTCAACCCCATTCAAATTCAATACCTCTGCATGATTGGCTATCCTCTCTAGGCACTGGGCCTGCCATAGTTACTGCTCTCTAGCTACCATAGCTCCCACATAGGCTATGGTGTCACTTCTCCTGATGATGGCCCTTTTGGAGATTTTTGTTAACCTCCTTATCAATAACCCTATACTCTCCACAGACTCTGGATCTCTTTCAGCCATATTCTAGAAGATAGATTGACAAAGACACTTTCACTGTATGACAGACAATAACAGGAATGTGAAACCACACTGCCCTTTCTGATTACCATCAACATGATAGATGCCACCTGATTGAGATCGTCTTCTCCAACCAGGAGTAACCAAATGTTTGGTTCAAATCTCTGCAATATAGAACAGAACGAAACAAGAAAGACAGCAAAACCTTACCCTGTACCTGCAACTATGGAATTTCCCAATGGACATTCCCAGGTACAAGGTGTGACCCAGTAGGCTCACACACTCCCCAAAATCACCCCTACTATTCATGCCAGATAAAACTGGAATCCATGTGGGCACACCAGACTTAGGCTTACCTGGGGACTGTCCCCACCACTCTGAACCTCCTATAGGCTATCTACTGGTTTTGGATTCACCATTTTTACCCTAATCTGAATTTACAGCCCTAAAACAGAGACAAGTTCCCTGGTTGTTTTCCCTAATCTTGCCTGAGGAATCTATGATTGAGAATTCCCTAGTTACCTTAACCTCACACGAAAACCCGGGAGACAAACTTTCCCAAGAATACCCATCCTCTATCTAAACATGAGTCATCTCCTTGGGGAAATAAGCACAAACTTAGGGATCACCAAACTGCTAGAATGGACCACCTCAGAGGAATGGCAATCCCTTGAAAAGGATTCCCTAGCCAAAACAAGCCATAAAGTCAGTCTCTTATTCCAAGCAGAAGGAAGAGAATAGAACATTATTAACAAAAGAAAATTCAGGTCTAAAGAGCAGATGGTATCCACTAGACACAGTCTTCAAAAATATTTCCATCACGCCAGGGGAGAGGGCTTGTATTTAGATCTAACAAGAGCTTATTAAATTTATTAAATGAAATGGGATCCAAATTGGCTACGTGTCACTGGCCTATCCTCTCAAATGCTGAACCTAACTCTGTGAACATCTTTTCTAATTATGGTATGCCCTCTCTTTCAAAGAAAACTTCATACCACTGTAATATTTCATCTTGTAATCTGATGGCCCTAGTCCCCCAGCTGACTGAGTCTACCAAATACCTTATCATCAAACTTATAGGCTTGGGGAAAATCATTAATGGCACCCAAGTAGTGCTGATAGGACATCACTGGGCAGTCTTACCAAACCTGAGCCAGTGAGACTATATTGACCCCTAATTAGAGCATGAACTCTGGCTGTGTTCAAAAAAGGAAGAGACTCTAACTTCATTCATACTTGGCTCTTGGTGTCTATCTTCAGAAGAAATAAATTCTGGTACACTAGCAAGCACATCTGTTGTTGGAAGGGCATGATCAAGGGAATGGTTACTTTCACTGACTTTTCATGTAAGACCTCTGACCATCAACTCCCCAATCCACTGATTATACTAGACCTTGACCCCTTATCCAAACTCTGCATCAATAACAATGTGGAAGAAGCCTTTTCACTGACTTTGTCCCTTGATGTTCTGCATAGGTTTGAAATAGAAGAAACCCACTGGCTTGCTGATGATTTTAAACTCACTGATTAAAAGCACCTCAATCTCTTGAGTCAAACCATCAGCATTCTTGACAAAGCACAGCTAGCAGTAGATCAAGGAGGTAGAGACATCATAGCATGACCAGTGCTTATGATAAGGCATGCAGCGGATTCTGTAGGTGGTTCTCCTCTTTCAACAAGGGTGTCCATGGATCAACACTCCCTTTAATCATACTCTTGCTAGGCCTTTTAACTGTGCTAGTGGTCCTATAGGTTACAGGTACTTAAGAGAGGGGGAATCAAGCAGGCAGATAGGCGAAAGGTACATTGGTAAACACCACGATGGCCAACTTCCAGCTTCTTCATCCAGAACAAAGCCTTGATGAACTTACCCTCCAACCCCAACTGGGGGTGCTCCTTCTAGCTGACCTTCCCTGACATGACCAGAGCCAGCTCAAGACCCGATTCTGTGGACCTATCAGATCCCTCTTTTTTTCTTAAGTTGACCAGTCAAAAATAATGGGGGGGGGGCACTTGCCCTACATCACTTAATGATGACTTAAAGATCCAAGCCCTCCCAGCAGGTTCATATTTTTAGTTTCTAAATACCTATTGCCTCTTTCTCTCTCTGTCTCTCTGTCTCTCTCTCTGTGTGTATGTGCATGTGTGTGTATGTGTGTACTTCTACACTTTTAATGAAGTTTGTTTCCTGCCTCTTTCTTTAGGGTGGTTGTGGTTTTGGTTTTCTTGCGAGACAGGGTTTCTATTCTATTTAGACCTGGTTGTCCTAGAACTCAGAGATCTGTCTGCCTTTGCCTCCTGAGTTCTGGGGCTGAAAGTTTGTGCTGGTACCAGTTGGTTTCTTTCCTGCCTTTTAATTTCTTACTTGATGGAGAAACAAAACCTGATCAAGACCCTAGACAGCAGTAACTGCATTTCAGCGATGGCTTTCCACATGCATGCATACATACATGCATAAGCACACGTACACACGTGTACAAGCCTACACTAACTAGTACATATAACAACCCATATACTACTCATACACACAAATTTTATAAGACAGTCAACTTATGCAAGTCATAAAACTATAACAATATTTATTTCTAGTTACTATTTATAAGATTTTTGTTCTAAAAGGTACTCCAACACATCTGTTTACATGTCCATAGTATTTCATAATATTTTTTAAAAAACAGAAATAATCCATAATTAATTTAGTAAAATAAATAAGAATAAAATAGATATGAATGATAATGAATAATTCCAAACACTATGCTTAGATATAAAATAGCAAAATCAATTATCCTTTCAGAGTCCTATGTACATGTAAATAAATATATATCCATGTGTTTGTACATAAATTCATATTTTATGACTTCATGATAATCCTCATCATCATCTCTGTTCTCCCAATGCAAACTCAAGGCTTTAAGAGGTTCGATTGCACACCTCAGACAGAGAGTTTGTAGAGAACACCTGTGATTTGAACTCAGGGTTCATGAGTCCAACACTCCCTCCAATTCCCTACCCTAATGTTGTAATCTCGAAAGCTATAGTTTCAGACTTGCTCTTCCTGTCCAACATTGTATCCTCACACTAAAAACCCTGGTTACTTTCACACCTGCAGCAGCTGCTGGGGAGGTGTTTACTGTCTGTGATGAGAGTGCTTTCCACCCTGTTCTATACCGCTCTTGTTCCATGTGGTCCACACACCTTTACAGTAATTGCTTAAAAGGCAAATGTATTAGTTAAGCCTCTTTTGGAATGATATATACGATGACCCATGAAAGGGTTTGTTTCAGCTTACAGCCCATCATAGGGGAAATCAGGAGAGAAACGGAGAAGCAGGAATTGAAGCAGAGGCAAGGAGGACCACTGCTTACTGGTGTGTTCCCATGGTTTGCTTAGCTTCCATCTGCCCACAGTGGACTGCACCCTCCCACATCAATTGCTAATCAAGAAAATGCCCCCGAGACTTGTCCACGAGCCAAACTGATGGAGGTATTTTCTCAATAGATGTCCCCTTCTCCCAGATGGCCCGAGCTGGTGTCAAGTTGACAAAAAAAAAGCAAAAAAAGCTAACTAACACACTAAGCTTTGAAATTGTGTAATTAACCTTAATGTCATTAGCATCAAGTCACTAAAATATAGAGAAACCAAAAATAGAACAACAGTGGAATTATATAAAGTTCTCTATAGCTAAAGTGCTATGTAAACCAGCCAGAATGGATTTAATGGGGTCTTTTCTAAAGCTAATGCATTTATTCCAAATGGAACTCAAACAAGCATGTGTGTTTCAAAGAGCACTAAAAGCTTCCTTTAATGGCCTTTCTACTAAAGCTTTGTTTCCTATTCCATACAGGAATTTATGACAAAAAGAGTCATTTTTCCAGTAATTATGGTCTGTTCTTTTTAGAATATTGGCATCTTTAAAAGATTTTTCTTATATCAACAAAAGATTAAGGCACTAACATACACTGCAACATTAATTACCTTCAAGAGGAGAGGGTACTTGCATATTCTTTGTATTGGTGTCACTAAGTACCCTTCCAGGGGAACATCTGTGTTCTTCCGTCCTCCCAGAAGCATGCAGTTCTGCAGTGAAAACAAACATACATAAGTACATCCTGCAAATCCGAGGCTGCAAAACTATTCCGTCAAAATTGCATGCTGAAAGGTTGTGAAAACAGGTGTCCTTCTTCATTGTGTCACAAGGACAGTGAAGCCTTTCGTGTTGGGTACAGAATCCAAAGTGAACCTATAACTTCGAGTTTAAGTCACATATATCCTTCTGAGCATGAAGGAAAAGGTTTAAACAGAGAAAGGGAGAGTGAGAACAAATAGAGAGAAATACAAACCAGATATATTTTGTTTAGAGAAGAGCACTGTTGAGAGGCTTGGAGAGGCGGCATGGCGCTTAAAGAGTTAAGAACGCTTGCTACTCTTGCCATAGACCCAGGTTCAGTTGCCAATATGGAGATCAGGCAGCTCACTGCTGCCTGTAACTTGAATTCCAAGGGATGTGACTGTCTCTTCCGGCCTTCATAGGCACCTGCCCACACACTGAACACATACAAACAAGCAGGTACATTTACAGAAACAAACAAACAAAAAAAGCCTCATTTTTAAGTGCATCGTGCTGTGGAAAAGCAGGCACCAAGACACTGAGTTCTAGTATGAAAGTCAGACTTCGGTACTGACTGGTGACGTGACCTACTAGAACTCATTTGAGAGTTTTGCTCTCTGTTATGCTGTAATCCTTTAAACTGGTGATTCTCAGTCATGTTTGCTGCTGCTGCCGTTGTTACGTGACCATACTTAAGGAAAGACACCGTGGCGGTCTATCTTAGAGGAAATCAGAACAGCTCCCCACAAGGGCAAAGCAAGTGGGAAAATCTCCACACTAGCAATCACGGGGTGGACATGAAGCAGCTTGGACTTGCCAGAAAGATGTGGGAAAGAGAAACCCCACTTGACGGGCTTTAGTTCTAAAGACTACGACAATGAGAAAGACCTGAGGAAAGGTTGTTTCTACATTGCCTGCCAGAGTGGCCACCCCAGACGAGAACTTAATCCATCAAGCAGGAAGGAGAGGACCTTCAGATGGCTACGCTGGGAGGTCAGCATTGTCCCTGACACTATCTTATAGTAATATTTCATATGGATTTCCAGGAGGAGTAGAGCTGAAGGGAAAACATTCAAAAGGCACACCACTGGGCACAAAGTCCTACCCTGCATGAGACAGCAGTCTCAGTCTCTGTAGGGATACTTCGTGAGAGGATGGTCGCTTCACCCAAACATCACAGAAGACAGAGCAGCCAACATTCCTTCACAGTACCTATGGTATTTTCCCTGGGAGAAATCCTTGGGCACAGTTATTTATATCTTACCATATTCCATGAATGTTTCAGAGTTTCCAGTTCCAGCATGAGTTGGCAGTCTCAGAAAAGTAGCTACCCTTTTTCATGGCTCTGGACTGAGTGGTCCTGAAAAGGCCTGGGTAATTTTAACTTTTTTCCCACATGTGCATGAGAGAGAGATAGATCGAGAGGGTGAAGACATATATGTATGCATATGCATGTATGTATGCATGCTTGCACATTGTGGACACCTATGTGTGAAGGTGAGCATGCACATTTGTGAATGTACATGTGATCTGTGTGTGGAGGGCCAAAGTTGATGTCAGGAATCGCTGTCAATCACTCTTCCACTTTATTCAATGAGACAGGGTCTGAACAGGGCTCACTATTACGATTATATAATAATAATAACAATAATAATAATATCATTATTATTCCCAGGCAGCCTGCTCTGTGGAATCCTATGTCTACCTTCTAGGGCTGGGATTACAGGCAGACTCACCCCCAGCTTTTACATGAGCCCGAGGGATCAGAACATAGGTCCTCATGCTTGCACGGCAAGCACTTGTACTGTTTTGTTTGTTTGTTTGTTTGCTTGTTTGTCAACTTGACACAAAGAGAATCACCTGAGCCCAGGGAACCTCAATTGAGGCATTTCCCTTAAGAGATTGGTCTGTGGGCACGTCTTCAGAGCGTTTTCTGGATTCATGATTGAATCACAACTGTGAGCTGTGCCATAATTATAAAAATAAAATAAGTCCACTGAATAACTTTCAATGACATTAAAAACTTCCTGAGATGGCAGCGTCAGCAAAGCCCCTAACTCATATCATCATCACCCCACACCTGGGAATGGTTAGATGAATCCCAAAGGGTAATTGTTAGCATCCCTCATTTTATGAATGGCAGATTTATCAAGACAGATTCTGTCTGCTAGAGTATGCTGTGAGTCACCTTAACCCACATTCCCGACTTGTGGCTTTTTCAGTGGGACCTCACATTAAATCACTAGGCCAACAAAACTAAGTAGGATTCCAAGTGAACACTGCTAAAGACAGGACACACTAAACAAGAGAGCAGAGTTCTTACACTCTACCAAGGGAGCTGCAGAGAGCAAAAATCTCATAACAAAAATGTGTTGTCCAAAATGCTAACACATTTCATAAGCAAAACAGGACATTTTTCACAACGCTTGCCTGAGACTACAGCTATACTTGAGGTCTTCCAGCAAACTAGCCAAAAATTTAACACTGACAACCTAAAAAGATATACATGGCATAAAAAGAATGCATTTGCCTTTGGCTGATGAAAATGGTGTATCATTCAAAAAAAGACCTTTGTAGACACCCTGAGGAAAACTCTGAATCGCCTTGCAAATCCTCTGGCCTTCAGCTGTGCCCAAACTATAGTTATACTTGTGTCCATGCTCATGAGAAGAGTAGCTCTGACAAGTTGAACACTCACAGCAGGGATCTCAAAAAGAAAGGCTTTGAAATAATGAAGGTAAGCTAAGAAGAGATGTCTTCAGCAAAATGGGGCTCAGATTGAGTCTAGGTAGGTTACTAAGAAGAGAACGGAGCAACAAGGAAAAAACAAACAAAAACAAAAGCCCAGTAACCAATCTCAGAGAGGAAAGACAGATTCCAGAGTTGCTATTAAGTCATTTAAAATGTCAAGTTGTTTTTAATTTTAAAATTATGAGATACAAAAAGAAACAGGAAAACTTGACTCAGTCATAGTCAATAAAAATTCTTTAGTGTACCCAGATATTAGATTTAACACAGACTTCAACAGAGCTATTACAAGTGTATTAAAAGAATTTAAGCACTTCTTAATTAACTGAAGGACAGCAATGGCAAGCAGAGAAACAGAAACTCTCAACAGAGAAAAACAGTGAAGCCAAATCAAATAGACACGGGATGAAAAAGAAAATACTTCACTGAGTTACAGATAAATTAATATAAGAGAAACAGAGAAGAACAGATTATAGAAAAACAAGCAATTACAAGGAACCAAGAGGCAATGTGGATGTGGTGGCTACAGAGATGACAGAAGTTGAGGGCACTGGCTGCTCTTCCAGAGGATCTGGGTTTGATCCCCCAACATCTGGATGGATACCTCACAACCATCTGTAATCCCAGTACCAGGAGATCCAACACCCTCTTCTGACTTCCAAAAACATTACACACACATGGTGCACAAACATACATACAGGCAAAGCACCCATACATGCCAAATAATAAAATAATTACTATTATTTTCATTTAATGTGTGCATAAGGTTAATTAAATAAAAGGAAAAATTATGTAATGACTATTTTAATAATCCCTACAAATTCACAATTTGTTGGTGTAGGAGGGTCCTTCTGTATTTGGGTTGCTTTCATTGGTTAATAAAGAATCTGCCTTGGCCTTCTGATAGGGCAGGACTTAGATAGACAGGATAAAGAGAAGAGAATGCTGGGAAGGGGACAGAGCCAGAGAGAGCGACCCGCCATGAAGCCCTCCAGGTCACACACGCTGAATCTTTCCGGGTAAGCCACAACTAGTGGCAACACACAGATTATTAGAAATGGGTTAAACAAATATGTGAGAGTTAGCCAATAAGAGGCTAGAGTTGATGGGCCAGGCAGTATTTCAATGAATACAGTTTCCGTGTAATTATTTCGAGTACGCACTGGGAGCCGGGCGGAACAGAACAAGGGGCCCAGCACCGGGAACACAGCCTGAGCCCCTCATTACAACAATTTGTGTTTTATTTTGCTTATTTTATTTTAAGATGAAGCCATGGAGTCATACAATGTTACCTAGACTAGTCTTCAACTCCTAGGCTCAAAAAACCCTGGCAGGAAGACACTGAAGTAGTGTGTAAACAATAGAAGCAATACAAGCAACAGTTCATTCCTATTAGAAGCAATTATGTAGTAGTGGAGTCTAACTCAAAATTATGAAAAGGAAAGATAGAATCAAGAGTACTATTAATGGAACTACCCTTCAAAAATAAAGACAAAGATATCCCCAGATAAACTAGTATGACTAAGAGGAAAAATGAGGGTTATCCTTCACAGGAAAGGCTACCACAGTCAAAGTCAAATCGACAGGAATGAAGAAGAGCAGAGCTGGTAGTCTGTAGCATATATAAAACATTGTAGAAAAGTCGGGACTACAAAAAGTGTTGTAGGCTTCTTCACATAGAAGGTGGCACAGGTAGCAGAAGCTGCACAAGAGAGAGAGGTGCCCACACTTTGCCTTTCCTTCCAGGAAACACTAAAGCAAAATTTCCACTGTATTATTTGGGAATAAAATCATTATTAACAGAAAATGAACATGCTTAGGAAAGGAAATGTGCTGGCTATCAGAACATTTAAAAGATCATATGTAGTCACTAAAAAATAAGAGCTAATATAGAATTTCAAACACTGAGAGATTCTTCCATAACTATAGGGAAAATAGATGTTATTAAAAAGTACCACTTAAGATGAAAGCAATATTTCATAATAATAAATAGAAATATGAATAGAATATGAATTTATGACTTTTTCTATAAAAAGCTTACTCTATATAGAGAGCAAATCATTGTAGCCTGAAGCAAATGATGGGAGGGAAAATAGACTATCAAGAGACAGGAGCCTGTTCAAGTATACGGAAGTGCTCTAAAGCTAGACTTTGGAGGATGGCCTAACAACCTCTCTCACTTCATCACACACTTGCAATGATAGCCCATAGCTGTTAAAACATTCCTTTATGTACGTTGTCTTAAAGGAAATCAACACTGAATTCTGCTGCTCTTATAAAAACAGAGAAGGAACGTCTGCAGGAGAGAAGCCGGTCTCTACACTCGCTTCCTTCCTGTGACTGCCCTACTTCCTGCTCTCTGAGGAGTAATAGATCTCTGGGGAGCTGAGGACACAAGGCAAAGGTGAACTCTGACCTAACTTCTTTGCTTGACTGAAGAGATCTTACAGGCAATTCTCCAGCAGCCAGGAGAGGGCATTAGCAGCATTTCTCACGGATATACTCATCCCAGATCTGGATGCTTACGCTGTCCATGGACTATCCTCCAAGTCTGCAAGTGCTAAGACGTTCCCCAGGACAAATGGCCACATGCATTCTTACAGACAGAGCCCTCCACCAGCATATGATTACAGATGAATATGCACTTACTAAAAGAAATGTCCGGATTGTTCTTATTTTGTTCAGTTCAAGAAGCAGCTTTTGTGCCTTTTCATGGTTGCTGCAATACTCATCATAGATACGAAACTTGTCTTTCTGTGAATTAAAGAGAGCATAAATGAGAATTACTGTACATTACTTTGAAATTTAACCCATGTGATATGCATAAACTCCACAAAGGTACAGTATCTCAGAGACATACTACATGTGTATAAATTTTTTGTTGCCCCCATTCATAAGTATAGCCTAGAAAAGAAGTTGATAAATTTACCCCAATATGAATGCAATAATATGAGTGAGTCAAATGGTGGCAAAGCTCAGAGAATGAAGGGTTTTTTTACCTTTGTCATGAGAATTCAGACACAGCTTTTTTAAAAAAAAAATCTTACTTTTGTCCTAGATCCAGTGAAATAAATGATAAATGTACATCTCCCAGTCAAAAGGAGGAACAACATCATTTTAGACAGAGGGAAGAGACATGCAATACCTAACACAGGAATCATGAAAAACAGAACCCTGAAGTTTACGTTAGACAATCATAGCAGTTGCATTTAAAAGGGACATGGACAAACAGGAAAGCACACAGGAACAAGTAACTAAAATAACGGCAGACCCTGAAGGTACAGCATCCCAGCAATTTGCTTCATAGAGAGATGTTTAAGACAGAAAGGTCAAGAAATAGTATTATAGCTACTTTCAAATGGCCTTTATTCTGTGAGAAATGAACAAGTCTATAAAGTTCCAAAACAGGGCCCATTCAGTGGAAATGGCAGGGCCAGTGATGGACAGAGGTGTGACCAATCAATCAAGATCTAGTGATTTGAGCTGCCAGGAAACCACACAAACAGCCTTCAAGTGTTAGAGAGATTTCTTTCCAAAAATGAAGAATTTTGCTATCATGATCTCTGCACTCCCTACCATCTATAAGACTGCTCCCAATGGAGCTATAATTAATAGCTATCAAAGGAGCCCAATGAAAGATGCAAATAATTTATTGATCAAATTATCAGAATAGAATTTCAAGGACACAGACATGGGAAGAGTAAGCATTATTTTATGTAGCCAGCAAAGCATGGGCTGAATTACAAGCCTCAAGAGATGATAGGAGCCAGAATAAGAGTAAAGTTCAGAAATAGTTGAGCAGCATTTATGGATGACAGATTCATAATGTGTTACTAAGGAAATGGCTGTCAGGGTGCAGAGCTCCCATGAGCATCCCTAGCCTGAGATAACAGCTACTCCAGCTGACAGGGGAGTCTGACTATTCTGTGAGAGGAAACAGGCTTGAGGAAGCGGATATGAGCATCACAGCTCCCAGCCATAACCAAGAAATGCACAGTTTAATAATCAACCCAGTCCCCAGGAGTATCTCCCTTTGGTAGAATAATCATTAAAAAAATATAGATTACAAAACAAGCCTGTTCATCACATGTAGATAAAGAAACTACAAGCTAAATGACTAAGCAGAAAATATACACAAAGCTTCTTACATACCTAGATGTGTCTGTCAGATAGTCATTGGGTGGCCATTTGTGTACTCTTACCTAGCTGTGTATATGAGATAGTCATTGGGTAGCCATTTGATTCAGAGAGGCATTCTGAAAATTAGCACCCATGGAAAGGAATCAAGGATAATATTTTTAAAATTTGTCCTTGTAGTGTGAGTACCCTTTAGTTCTTAAAAACACCAAGCAGGTGGCTTCTTGCTTTGCAAATCGATTACACAGTTCCGGGCATCCTGCACAAATACATGAAACTGATGGCACAGGGTGGGGGTTCCGGACCACTGAGCCCCTGCACCTCATTCTTCCCAACATCGCTCCAAACAAACTTCTGAGAAGCCACCCTGGAGGAAAACCAGTCATGGGAAGCAGCAGTCCATTCACCTCCAGGTTTGTAACCAGAAAGTTAACAAGGGAACGTTCTGACCAATAAAGAAAGGCCTTGCAGCGCCATTATACGAGTGAGAATTATCTGCCTCAAAAGAAAAATGTTCTATGTTTGAGCGAAACATAAAAATCCATTCATTATGAAACAGGCTGAATATTCATTAGAATTCAAAGCTACAGAGATGCGAAGAACTAGCTTGTCAGGAAAAAGAAAAGGCTGTTTATTCTTTGAGTGAAATGGATGATGAGAGACTCCCTCCCCTTTTCTGGCTCTGAGGGCAAGATTTCACTGGCCTTAAAAGACCCCAAACTTCTGGTGTCCGGCTTTACTTCTCACGCTGAATTCACTACTCTGCCAAGAGGCAATCCTTAAAATCAAGAGAGAAGGAGTTTGAAAATAAACAGGGGAAACAAAAACCATTATCCTACAAAGTGAAGAAAGCAGGTTCCCACTTCCTGCTGGGCGTTGGGCTCAGGGTGCAAGCATTCTTCTACAACTTTCAGGAACTCCTTATGGACAGCAAGGATCTCCTCGATATTGGAGAACAACATCTATAAAATAAATACAGAAATAAAAACCGTTAAGTCCAGTTGTGAAGCAAATTTGAAAATTTCAATTAAAAAGCCCAGGAGGACCCAGCACCTTAAACAGACAGCCACTCCACATCGGCGCTTCCTCCTACCCAGCAAGCAGAAGCCAGTTTCATCTGGACTTCTGCTTTCCCACAGAACTCTGGGAATGGGGACACCAAAAGTAGCCCAGAATGGACCAGCCTTCCTCCTGGCAGGTGTGTATGTGTAGAAGTCATAGCAGGGTCAACTGCGAGGCCATTGCGTTGTACCCAGACAGCAGCTTTGCCCACCCTGAAACACCTGTACAGATGTTTTCTTTCACCTGGAGTCCCTGTGAGTGAGTGTTCAAGTCCACTTGAATCATAGGTTGCTTTTCGTTGTGACCCAAAGCTTGTTAACTAAAGCTTTCAATGATAGAAAAACCTGCAAGTTACATATATAACCCATAAGGTAACAGAGTCAGAAGAATCTAAAAAACCCTTGGACTTTTTTGTTAAAAACAGTAGAAGCATAATCAGCAACCACTACAAAAGATAAATTTTCATTTACCATTCTTTATTTCTTTTCTCAAAACTCTTCACTTTGTGTGTGTGTGTGTGTGTGTGTGTGTGTGTGTGTGTGTGTGTGTGTGTGTGTGTAGGGGGTACTGGGGATGGAACACAGATTCTTAAACACTGCATACTCTCTAGCTACTATCTGCCACCTAAGTTACTGTGGTGTTTCTCAGTTAGTTCCTGTCATGCATGCAGTGACATTGTAACCAACCCAGAACACACGCTACCACTAAGCCACATCCAGGACGTCTTTCCTACATTTTACAAGGTAGGGAAATGCTTATGGATTTACTTTTGAGTATTACATTCTTTTCTGTGGCAGTGGATGATCCAAGTTTTGCTCATGATAGATCAGAGATTGGAATTCCCACTTCCCCATATCTTGCCTTCTTGAACGACTCTGGCAACTGTCTGTCACCTCACCCAGCCTTCTTCTCATAGACAGTGAAGGTCTAGTCTTATTTCTTAGGCTTACTTTTCATCTTTTCAAATGCTTACATGATCTTGGTAAGCACAAGAATTCTCTACGACATGTAAGGTGTCCTCTTCCTTTCTTTGCCCAGACTTTAGCTCCCTCTTTCAACACTAGTCACTCCTATAGGAGCTCACAGTGGAGGTGAGGAGAAACGAAAAGGCCCTGAAGGCTACAACTGTCTGCTCACCTTCACTGTTTCCTCCGTCACATTCTTGTCAACCTTTGCTGCTGCACACTGGTTCATTCGATGCAAGAAGGCCTGTGGGACACAAGAGAAGACATTATGAGAGAAGAGCTAGTGTTATAGGATTGGTCACTGATCAGAATGAGATAAAGTACCGCACTAAACACCAAAGCTTACCAGTGGGCATGGCAAGGTAAACCTCTAATCCTTGTACTTGGGAGGCAGAAGTGGAAGGATTGCCTGAAGGTCAAGACTAGCCTCACCTCCATAAGGATTTCTAGGCCAGCCAAGGCTATGTGGTGAGACCTTATCTAAAAAAAAAAAAAACTGAGGTTTCAAATTCTAGTAGCGGAGTTTAATAGTTTTGCAGTAATGTGTGAGACTCTCGTACACTGTTTCTCCTACCCACGAATTTGACTTTCACTACAATGGTGAGGCGAAGACAAAAATGATTAAGTCTATATGAATTAAACTCATCCTCCTGGTCCTCAGGTAAACATGTAGAATTGGGTGCTTCCTAAAGTTTAAGTGTTGCAAAGAGCAGAAAAACTAGAATACAATGTAAATATGGCATTTCAACTAAAAAGGTGAAAGGACCTGAAATTCTACAGTGACTCTTAGTAATGTGGGAGGGAGGAAGAGAGGGAAGGAGGAAGGGAGGGAGGGAGGGAGGAAAGGAGGGAGGGAGGGAGATACGAAGATAGGGGAGAAGAGAGACAGTTACCTCAGCACATTCAGACACACAGCCACGTTCCCACTTCTATGTCACCAGACTCACACTTCATAAGAAGCAGAATAATAAATTTCTGGGTAAGGGAGTGGCTCAGAGGTAAAATAACTGCCTAGCAAGCACAAGTCCCTGGGTTTAATGCCCATCGTCAGAGAGAGACATGGGAGTGGGGGTATATTTAGAATATTTAGTCTGAAACTTCTTAATGATAACTAACCTTTCATTAAAGACTAAATACAGAAGGATGCTTGATATATATAGTGAGTCTTAACATAAAAAGATTTTTAAAAAAAAGAAAGAAAGGAAGAAAAAAAGAAGAAAAGAAAAGGAACTTCCCACCTAACAAACTCAGTTTATGTCCTCAAGACATTATCCATAAATTACCCAGTGGTCATGTAAGATCATTTCAAGGACTGTGGATTTTGTTCAACAGTAGATAATATATCAGAAGTCCTAGACCAATTCCCTAGTACCACAAAAGTTAGAAAAGATTATTGCTCTTCTGTCTGCCTTGAGAACTCTGCCACCACCAGCTAAGTAAAGGTTTACAACTTTCCTGGGCACACAGAAGCTCAGGGTAATTGCCTCCGGCTATGACATTTAAAAAATAAAAATTACAATAAGAATCATATCTTTGACATGTTATATTTACACATTTAAGGCATTAACAAAAGTTGATGGCGACCAAGAGATTGCTCATAATATCCCCAAATTATCACCCTCAAGGCATTGCTGACAAGAATAACAACTGGGACAACAGTCCTGAAGACTACTTGACAATACCTGTCACACTTGACAATACCTGTTACACTTGACAATACCTGTCACACTTGAAGTGGGCTTTCCTACTAGTAGAATTAATAGGTTTAACCTAATACTAATTTTCAGGTTAAGCCTACTAATTCTACCTCTCAGAATCTGTCCTAGGAATATATTCTGACAAAAACACTCATTGGTTATAGAAGTAATAAAATTGGAAACAACCTAAAGATCCACCCATAAAGAAAGCACAAGACACATTGTGGAATATTTATATTGCAGACTTTGATGGCAAAAGTACAGTCAAACATGAATGTACAGAAAACTAAACCCATATATATGCATATATGTACATGTATACAAGATAGATGCTCATGAAAAGTTGGCTGGTGAAAATAATTCACAAAATGGCATACTTGATATGCAAATACATATGCACACACACGTTTCGTATCAGTGAGAAAAAATCATACTCAAAATACTCCGAAACTGCTAACAGTAGCTACTTCTATCTAGAGATCAGGAAAGAGACTTCTGGACATTAATTCCTTTTTGAATGCTTGGCTATAAACACATTATCACTCTTGCTTTAAAAACAAAGCCTTTTTAAACAAATCCAATAAGCAAGTCCTCAGATCCTACCCACCATGCACTTTGGCACTCTCCTTATTCCTGATTCATCTGGTTCATACCTCAGATTTCCTGACTACTGAGCCAAAGCAAAATAATAATCCAGGCTCTCTTACGTATATCAAATTAAATAAAACAAATATCAAACTTTTTTGGTATAACCTTAATTTTTATTTAAAATATGGTATGCTTTTTGAACTACTTCATAAATTTATACATAGCTGGCCATGGGGAAACCTAACATTTGAATCTTGTAGTTTTAAGTACCTATTTTAATTAGTATTATTTTGCTTAATTTTTAATTTCAGATTTATTTCTCTTGAATACATTCCAAATACTCATCCCAACATGATGCTCCACCTTTCCCATTATAAGAACATGAATGCTTCCCTTGCCTAGTTTACATTTCACATTGACCACACAGTAAACAGGTACTGTCTCATGCAAGCAAATCTTAAACTTCACCTCTGCAACTGTAAACTTTTCTTTCATAAACAGAACCCAGCACGTTCTTCAACCACTAACTGAAATCCTGGAAGGAGTAAAACTGAATCAAAATAAGAGTTGGAAGGGAACATACAGACTAACGACTACACCACATAGTCCTTTGATGCATGTATCTTCTTGTCCTCCATGATACCATGGACCATGTGTTTGAACTGCATAGGAAAGGAACCTGGACCTCGCTGCCACGTCTGACCAAATAGTCATTCCCCAAGTTCCTTGTTTTATACACAGGAAAAGCAGACTTTAGATGGCTTGCTGAGAATGTGCAATCATGAGAACGCTGGTATTTTTAAAAAATGTTAAGTCTTCTGTCCTGAAGATAAACATAGATACATGCTTTGGGAATGACTTTAAACAGGCTGCATCTATTGCTTCCTCAGAGTGGAATCACTGGGCAGTAAACCTTCCCACAGCAGCTGAGGAAGCATCAGCAAGTCACCACGGCATGGGAGGGAATTCACACACTATTTGATGCATTTATTCCTTCGCCCAAGTCCACAGTTTCACTGAAATTAGATCCCTTTGGCCATGGCACAAATACTTTTGAAAGATAAGCCCCAGAGAACAGTTTTTAATGTCTATAGTTCACAAGCATTCTGCTGTGTTTAAGACTCTACATGTGTTTAAGAGTCTACATGCAGACTCCCAACTCTTCCTGAAGTCCTGAGAAAGATGGTTGGGTTAGTGTGCACTTTGAGTGGGACTCTTTGGTGGCTCTGGTAAAGCAGGTACAGAGCCCACTTTCCGGTAGACGTTGGTTTGTTGATCTTTTCAAAGGCTGCCAGTAACAGACTTAGAGAATCTAGCAAGTGAATGGTAGGAAAACACTTACTGCACCTTTTGTTTCAACTCGACACAGAATAAGGTACATATCACCATCACCTGGCCACTTGGAGTTCTATGTTCCCTCCCCAGTGAGAGTCACAATCTAGGTTTCACAAACTGCTCACTGTGGAAATCCACCCAAGATAGAGAAGCCACATTTGGAGAAGGTGAGGCTTCCAGATGCTTTTCCAAGGACCTTACAGCTCACACGTATGACTTCACATGCTCACTTTTTTAGCATCTCCCGAATATAAAATATTTTCGGAGACACCAGTAGTATCTATCTTCCCCCACTGTGAGTAAATGCTTCATTTTCTCTTTATCTTTTTCCATGTTGTTTTCCTCTGTTTGATTATGTTTGATTAAAACTTTTGTCAAATGTCAAGCGCTAACTAAAGTTTCATGACACTAAAATACAAATTTCTTACCCAGAGAAGGAAGAAAGTCTTTATACCGAAGAGAAGGATGAAGAATCTCTTCTTTGTTTGCTGCTGCCACCCAAAACAAGCCGAGCCCACAACACTTCGCTCTTGACATGCATTTGTATTTGAAAATTTCAAGGCTCAATTGCATCTCGGTCAGCTCATTTTTGCCATTCTTATTATTTTTATCAATTACATAAAGCTACTTCTCCCCCCCCCGCCGCCGCAAAAGTGTCACAGTGTTAGCATTTAACACTTTGGAGTCTAGTCATTTGATGTTAACCTGAACTTTAGAGTACTATGTAAGTATTAAATCTTGGTACCCCCATCAATATTCCACATATAGAAATATCTGAGAATCATTAGATCATCTTGGAAATGCAGCTATAAAGAATGAGGAATGAATTTACATATAAAAATGAAATGAGCAAATTTCAGGATGATTTGTACTATTACTGGAGGAAAATGTACTCATTCTATAAAAATAGATGTAAAAAAACATTAAGGGTAAATGTTTTCCTTTTGCCCTTTAAACTCGAAAACATTATCACATCACAAGTCTTTGGGGGTATCAGTAACATTTGTTTTGTTTTCCTGAGAGCATCATGGGATGCCTGAGTTTGCCATGAACATCTGGCTGACAGTGATGCCATTTTAAGGGAATGGAGAACACCCAGAGAGAAAAAGGCTTTGAGGGTCTGAGTACAGGCTGTTGGGGCCATGTGGAGCTTGAAATGTCCGTTGGACACCAAGATGGAGATTCTGAACAAAGAGCTGGCATGCCATTCGAGATTCTGAAAGGAAACAATGGTTGAAGGATTCTCCTGCCCTCTCAGAATCACTGTGAGATCAGCACTCAGTGACACTGGTATGAAGATGTAACTTGGAAGAGGATGGAGAGAGAGAGCTCCAGCCTTAGTCCATAAAAAGAAGAAGAAGAAAAAGAAGGAGAAGAAGAAGAGGAGGGGGAGGAGGAAGAGGAGGAGGAGGAAGAAGAAGAGGAAGAGGAAGAAGAAGACAGCAAAAGGCTGCCAGACAGATTCCAGGCCTCTCTGACATGCCGGGTGTGGCATGAAAAAAAAAACCCACAGGAGATAAGAATTCCAGTAAGTGAAGAGTAAAGCTGTGGAGAACAGGGTCACAGACACGAGGGCAGGAGACAGAGAGGAGACCGACTGTTTCTGGAGTACCAAACAAGCAAGCAAGAGAGCAGGCACTTGGTCCTGGTGAGCCTGGCCAGGGCTAGGCAGAGCGGAAGGAGGGTTTGGAGCCAGTAAACAGGAAAGTTCTCAAGAAGTTCTGCCGAACACAGGAGACAACTTAGGAGGTAGATTAAAAAATCAGCTACAGCCAATCATCCTTCAAGTTTACACAGTCAAGTCACCTCATCTGAAACACTGAGAAGCAGAAATTCTTCACACACACTATATATAGAGTGAGATATATTGGTGATGTATCCAAACATGAAATTGATTTAACACATAACTTGCACGCACAGCCTGAAGATAATTTTTTATGTTTTTAATAATTGTGTGCATGAAATAAGTTATGGATTTTTCACTTTTGTGTCATGTTAATGTTAGCAAGCTTTTGGCTTTGCTGCACATCCGATTTGGGACTTCCAGAAAAGGCACGCTCCCCTTGCAATAGGTTCCTGAACACAGTTTCTGTAAACACCTCCTGTCCTCACCAGGCTCCCGTTTCTCAACACTGATTCCCAAGATCTCGAGCAGGTGCTCTTCCCTTTACATATGTTTTCATAGGTTAATACGCACAGTCTAAAAGATACTGTAGCAACGAACTGACCAGAAAAAGCCAAACGTTTCTGTTCAGGGTCAGGCGCTGTTCTTGGCAGATGTTCAGTGTCAAGGCTTTTTCATATTTATGAAGAGTATGGTGAAGCCCAAAGAGTCTTTCTTTTGGATGTATCTACCAATATCTAATGCATTACAAGTTAAAGCAGAATCAGGGTAACAATTATTTATTTAATAGATATATTTGTTTTAAAATTACTAATAATAGACCCATTCAGTATCAATTTAAATAAGATTTTTGGGGGGGTTTAAAAAGATATTAGTTTTTCTCAAAATAATTTCTGTGAGAAGCATGGTAGTTGGCGCTCGAGAGATGGTACAGCAGATGAGAGGATGGATGCTCAGCACCCAGTCTGGGAAGCTCACAGATGTCTACAACTCCTGGTCCACAGCATCTGAAGCCCTCGCCTGCACCCGTGAGCACCTGAATGTACCTATCTGCACACACATACACAACAGACACACGCAGACACAGCCATTTGTTGTGTGTACAGTGGTTTAGATGTTTGCCGTTTTGCATGACTACCTTAATGGAAGATCGCTGGATCTTCATGCATGCCAAAATTGTTGTGATTTGTTGTTTCAATGGAATTAAGCAAAGAAAAACAATCTAATATAAATGTATACTGAAGACAGAAAGAGTGTGTTTCTTATAACTTACTCAGATAATCATGGATATTCTTCTTACATAAATTACCAAACTCAAGTCTGTAGTAATATGAAGTTATCACAGTAAACTTTTCACCACCACACTAGAATTCATTGGTTAACCATAATGCGTTATTACTCTCAAGTGTGAACGCTTAAATTTTCAGTGTTAATTTAATGATAGTTATATCTATTTTCTAAATATTGACATGTCACTATATAATGTTGAAAAAAATCATATGTGTGAGTATCAGTATCTAGTTTATCAGAAAATTCTTTTTTAAAAAAAAAAGATTTATTTATTTATTATGTATACAGTATCCTGCCTGTATGTATCTTTGCAGGCCAGAAGAGGGCATTAGATCCTATTACAGATGGTTGTGAGCCACCATGTGGTTGCTGGGAATTGAACTCAGGACCTCTGGAAGAACAACTAGTGTTCTTAACCCTTGAGCCATCTCTCCAGCCCCATCAGAAAATTCTTTAAGTCTTAGGAAGCAGTCAACCTCAGAGATGGACACACATTTCCTGGAACTCAATGCTCACTTAGAAGAATAAATTCTATCATTGTCAACAAATACTATCAGCTGTTTTTCTTTTATTGAGCAAATGTCTGCCAAATACACAAATACTCTAAAGACAGAAACCACAGTTTATCCTGAAGTCACTATTTCTAGTTCCCAGCAACTCCAACAATACCACAAATTCTTCTCCTAGAGACAAACACGGTATACAGTCAAAATCCTTGCATACAGAAAAAATTTCAATATGTTGTCAAGAATATTCTTCAGGGATTAAAGAGATGATCTAGCAGTTTCAAGCACTTCTTCTAGCAGAGGACCCAGATTTGATTCCCAGCACCCTCATGTTGGCTCACAACCATCTATAGTTCCAGCTCCAGGGGCTCCAATGCCCTCATATGGCCTCCATGGGCACCAGGCACATATTTAGTGCAAAGATATACATAAAGGCCAAACACTCATACATATGAAATAAAATAAATATCCCCCAAAGAAGTTTAAAGGAAAGAACATTATTCAATGGAACTGTCATCCTCCCCTCGACCCCTTGGCGTAGGTGACATAAATGAGCAGACGGCCACAGCTTTGAATCAGACTAAAGCATTAATGACTTCATAGACCGCAGCTCTTGCACCATCAGTACACATGACAATACAGTAAAAACAAAGCAGTTTCAGTATTACCGTGAAAATAGTTTGAACCTCATATATCCCCTGAAAGGTTTCCATAAAGCCCCAAATATCCACAGACCATGAGCACTCTTCCGGGCATGTGAAATAAATATATCAATAAAGCAAGCTGTTAAAAGCATCTGCTTCTATACTAGTGGGAGGAGACAATCTACAATAAAGAGAAGCCAATTACTTCTTAATGAGGAGGTAAGGGAGCTGGGGTTGTAACTGAGCAGCAGAGAACTTGCCTAGTATCTGACAGGCCCTGGATTTGATGTCCAGCACTACTAGGGGAAAAAAAGAGAAATAGAAGATAATTAACACTAAGTGAAAACTTATTTAATAACTTTTGAAAATTATAAAATATTCAAAAAACCATGGGATACCTTGTGATAACCCAAGGACTCTCCATTGAACAATGGTCAAGATTGATTACTATAAATCTATAGCACAGAATATTATTATTTCCTTAAAGTTGACCTTTTTCTTGTTACAACCCCAGCATCCTTGTACTAAAACCTTCATTTGACTTCTTCCCTCTTCTATAATCTATTTTCCCTAGTCTGACACAGACTCTACACATGAGACTCATGATAGGATGTGATGCAACAAGCCCCTCTACTTATAAACCCCAAAGAAACACACACACACACACATTCTTCAATTTAATTTTAATGCCATGTTATTGGAACGCAACCAGGTAGTAGAATAGCAAAAAGAAAAAAAAAAGATCAACTCCAATATTGTTATAATTATCTTACCATAACAGTACTTACTAGTCTAGGGTTGCAAGCCCATTATTAGGTCCTAGCCTCTAATCCTGTCTCCGTAAAATCCATTCTTGCAGCTGACAAAATGACTATTTTAAGATGTAATTCAGACTAAAACTCTCCAGCTCAAAATCTTTGAATGGTCTGCTTCCACACAAAATACAACAAACATACCTTCTGCCACTCCACAAGACTATTCTAATGTACCTTGGAATGGAGAACCCAAGGCTAGACAGTCCCAGGGTAAGACACCAGTAGATTCAGTATCTGTAAGGGCTTGTTCCTAAATATGCCATGAGTGCAAATAGCTTTGCTCAAATCTCTCTTGAGGAGGGCACTAAACCAGTCTCTGGTAGACTTCTTACAACCTAGTTGCCTACCACACTACCCTCCAGTGGAAGGGTGCACTAATATGTGTGTGCAGGTGTGTTCACCCATAGTGTGCACATGGAGGCCAGAGGTTGACTTTGCTATTGGTCTCCACCTTACATTTTGGAGATGGAAACTCTCACTGAATCTAGTGCTAGTCAATTCTCAGGATCTGCGTGTCTCTGTCTCCTTAGTGTTTCTCTGTCTCCTTAGTGTTGTATTTGCAAATATGTCCTGACACATACACACACACACACACACACAGAGAGAGAGAGAGAGAGAGAGAGAGAGAGAAAGAGAGAGAGAGATTTGTGTTGTATATGCACAAGACTGTGTGGGTCTACTTGTCTGTGGGCATACAGAGGTCAGTGAAGGTCAATCGGAAATTCTCTTGTTTTCCAGTGTTCTGGCTGGCATGTACTCTTGGGGTCTGCCTATCTCTACCTGCTAGTTCTGGGGTCACAAGTATGTGCAGACATGCCCCAATTTTTATATGGGTTTTAGGGGGTTCAAACCCAGATTCTTATGATTTCAGAGGAAGCCTCTTATCCACTAAGCCTCCTCTCTCTCACACCCCCAGTTTTTACTATCAATGCTAGACAGAGAACTCAGGTCTTCGTGATATCCACTGAGGTTTCTCCCTAATCTATCTTTAGTTCAGTTTTTAATTAATATGCAAAATGATGAGTTCCATTAAAAACATTTCCATGCATATATTTTTATACTTTCGTCTTCTTATTCCCCCTCCCCCAGTGTCCTCCCCCACAACAGGGCTCCTGATGATCACCCTCCCCTTACTTGGCGCAGTCCTGCTTTGCTCATTGACACTGCTCAATCCCATCAGCCTTCCTGCTTCATTCCAGCTCTGTGAGACTTACTTCCACATTAGCACCATCCCAGAACCTCTTTCCTCTACCCGGAATATTTTTATCTGACTGTCATTTGGCTTAAATGCCATTTCCTCAGAGTAGTGACTTAAAACCAACAGTCAGACATGCTCCCACCATGCCCTACCTATGGAGTCCCCCACTCCTCAGAGCACCACTGAATCTGCTTGCTCTCTGTAACCCACACCATGATGGGAGGTCCAAAAGATAAACATGTCCTGACATCTACAGCAATGCTTAGCACTTAAGAAGTATTCAATAAGGATGGGTGTAGTGGCACATGTCTAATCCCAGCACTTTGGAGGCAGAGGCAGGTGGATTTCTGCGAGTCTGAGGCCATCCTGGTCTACACAGGGAGTTCCAGAACAGCCAGAGTAATATAGTAAGACCCTATCTCAAAAAAAAATAAAAAATAAATATTCAATAAGTTTACAAGTCATTCTTCAGTAGATGGCAATCCTTTCAGAGGAATACAGACTGTGACCTATAAATTTCCTTAGTGTACTTTATCTTCCTAAACATTGAAAAGCAATATGGAGTGCAGTCTATGAGTCTTCTTGTCCATCTGTGGACGGAAGGGTTTGTCAATCCTGTTGACATTCGGAGCTGAGCAATCCTTTTGCTGTGGGGAGATGTGCTGTCCACTCAGGGATGTTTAAAGGTATGTTTCCTTTCTTAATGCCCGGAATCACAACTATGAAATAACATTGGTTGCATGTCTTTGCCCTCTGAACTGCACCTGCCTAATGATATAAACTGAATCTTTTCATCTTTTAAAGAGATGATCGTTTGTCCCTCAGCTGCCATGGCAACATTCCATCCAGACAAAACTACAAAACCTTATAAATACTAAACCATCTGTTAAATATTTCAGTACTATTTAAGGCTCACCTGCGAGGGTAGTTATCAAACCACAGGTCATTCAAAGAGAATAGAACATACAACATCTGGATTACTCAGCTAAAAGCCTAAATTGCAGTGACATCAAAACAAATTCCCAATGAAAGTCGTCTATGTTTCTGCATGGTACAGGACTAAAAGCATTGTTACATTACTGTTACTGACAGACTTTCTACACATGCTCAACTTCCCACTACAAGATGTTTTACTCCTTTCTCAGAGTAACTATTAATTCCAACCTCATGATTGTCTTAGAGGCAGAAAACTGTAGCCATACTCTTGAGATTTGAACATAATTAAGGTGCTGTAGAGATGGCCTAGCAATTAGGAGCACTGGCTGCTCTCCCAGAGGACCCAGGCTCAGTTCCCAATACTCACACATTGACTCACAACCGTCTGTAATGCCCATCCCAGGCATCCCATACCCTCTTCTGGCCTCTAAGGACACCAGGTACACACAAAGTACACAGACGTACATGTGGCCAAAACATCCATGTGCAGAATATATAAAAAGGAAAAAATGTTGAGGAATATAAATAAAATGATTTACTGTTTTCTACTTGACCCCCATAAATTAAAAAAAAAACTATGTGAAAAAAAGTGTTTTCTTGGAAGTCTTCATCACTTGTGATTGGAACATTATGTGGCAGACATAGGACCTTAGAGATGCTGAACAGCTGACTGGCAATACTGCAGGTGGACAGAAAAGGGCACTAACAAGAGTATTACCAGTAGAATTATAGTCTCACATTCAAGTATTAAAATCAAAATGGGAACCCTTTTTTCCCTCTTTTGTACCTTTTATTAATTTAATTTTCTGTTGTTTAAGCTTTCTTTCTGAAATTCCAATTCCTACCAATTCATTTTACAGCTCAGTCAGGAGAAGTTTGTTAAGAAACCATTTAATTTCTATTACCCTAAGGCAATAATTGTTCTAATGCTGAGGGGAAGAACACTAGCAGGGTTTGCTTTGAACACAGTAAAACACAGCTAAGACATTTACTCAGGGCTGGGAGGTGGCTGGGTCAGGGAAGTTCCTGCCTCACCCCCATGGAGAGCAGAGTTCAGAGTTCCCAGCATTCCCGTGAAAAGCTGGGTTTCGTGGCATGGATCCACGATCCTAGCAGAGCCCCGAGTACCCCTGGGGCTCACCAGCCAGCAAGTCCTGTGGTATCAGTGAGCTCCAAGTTCAATGATACCCCCGTCTCAAAACAAAAATTCTTCAATGGTAAAAGTAATAGAGGAAGCACCCAACCTCAGACACCAAGAAATGCAAACCAGGGACTGTCTTCCTCAAGGGCAGCGCCAGCCTGGCCCTGAAGGACACACATCTTCACTTCCTTCTGTCACAAGTCTCACTCTTCTCTACTACGCTTTCCGCTGAAGCTCAATGTTAGCGGCCTTATAGTCGACAGCAAGTTTTTTAAACTGAAGTCTGTTTTGCTCGTTTTTGCAAATTGATCTCTGTAGCCATTGCAGTTTACAGCCATAAGCTTGGGGGTTTGCCAAGGTATTTTGACCCTCACAAACATTTAGTGCTGATCATTCCAGAGTTGCGAGTTTGAAAGTGCCATCTGACTTCAAATCAAATACTACTTTCACAAGAAAATAAAAGGGAGAAAATAAAACAGGAGCAAAAAGAACACTTTTTAATGTGTGGTGCTTGACTCTTGGTTTCTCCAGAGTCTAATGTTGAGGCACTAACTCTTAGATGAGAAGCTAACAAGAGTTCCAGCACCTGTGATCACAAATACTGAATAATGTCATTTTCTTCATTTTCAACTGGCATTTTTAGTGAGTAATTTTATCAATAAACTTCTTAGCATATTTATCCCAATGCTTCCTGAAGATCCTGCTTCCCACACTGTTTGGAGTGGTTCTCTTTCCAGAACAGTTAGCTACACAAGGCAATTCTAGGAAGAAGTCAATTAAAGAACCCAAGAAAGATTAGAAAGCACATGGTGTTGTGGTGGGTTGTTTAGAAGCCCTTCAAAATCTACTCCTCACATACCTCCTCCAACAGATCTGGAAATACCCACTCAACTCACTTGCCACCACAGGACACTAATGGGGGTGGCATTCAGCTCTGTGACAAGCACTTATGGGAAGCCAGGTCAGTTCCCTCATCTACTACATCAAGCTAATGATAAATCACTCATCCCATGGGATGATGGAGTGGATCACATAGAAAAACCTTTAGCTGGTACTTGGTGCAGCACATGGTGAAGGTCCAATAAATATCAGATAATGTTTCTGTTGAGGCCACCACTGTCACCCACCACTGTGGCACTAATCCCATGCTTATAACGTGAGTGTGAGATGTGCCTGAACACCTGGCCTTCAACTGGCAGTGCTGTTCTGAGATCTGGAGCCACGCTGGCAGACGGGAGCTAGGCTAGAGGGTTATTGGAGGCCCCGTCTACAGAGTGCTCAAGTCCATGGTCAGCCACCAAAATGTGAGCAAGCCACCTCACACTCTCACAGCCAAGGAAGTGACAGGTTCTCACCGACAGAAACACTGTGAGGCCTTCCATACCCTGAAACTGTGCTAAAATAAACCATTCTTTCTCTCATTTGCTTTGGGCAGGTGGTTGTCCCTACAAGCAGAAAAGTAACCAACATAATAACCAACAGGGGAGAGAACAGAACTCAGGGTAAAGCTGCTGCCGTTTCCTCCCTGCACCTCTATACCAGTGATCCTGCCAACTCCTGGAGAGCTCTTTGAGAGAAAAACAAACAGTATAATTTGAACCTTTTAAGAGAAATTCTACTGTTTACGAACGCTACATGTTGGGTGGGGTGACACACTAACAAACCTACTGTAAACTGAAAATATCATAAGCCAAAAGTGGATAAAATCAACCTAAACCAGAGTGCTTAGTAGGGCAGCAACACAGTTTACTGTAGACTATCCGATATTTCCTGTCATGATCATGTGGCTGATTGAGGCATGCCTGCTTGTCGTTGCCCAGAATAAAGAAATAGTACCATTTTGTACATTGCCAGCCCAAGACATGACTCAAATTCAAAATTCAAAGTAGGGTTGCCAAACAATGTGACTTTGGATCCAAAAATCTGAGCCAGATTATCAATAAGTTGGAGTCATTGGTATTTTGAAATATTATTGTCTGCTAATGTTGGGTCTTTGTGTTAAAGATACCAGCCTACCCCGACCTGCAACCCAGACACTGTGTGGGTTTGTTAATCTTTCTTTCTGAACGTTCTGGAAATGTATAAACTTGCCAGAATAGAAGGTAGGAGCTGGGGAGAACAGGAAGGCAGTGAAGGGCTTTCTGTGTAAGCTAGAGCCCAAGTTCAGATGCCCAGCCCCCACACAGAACACCAGACACAGTGGTTCGAGTCTGCAATCCTAGCACAGGGACAGCAGAGACTCGCAGCTTCCTGGAGCTCACTGCCCACCAGCTTATTCAATCAGCAAATACAGGGTCAGTGAAAGGGACCTTCTCTCTAAAATAAAGCAGAGAGGAATAGAGGGTAACATTTACCTCTGCCCTCCATATGTCATACGCATGCACACAGACAAATAGACATACAGTACCCACACAATAACCACAATTCACGAGAAAGACTGGAGGACAGAAATAATTCATGCAGAGCAAGTTACAGACCTAACAGAGATTTCTAATTATCTCAAAGCTTACAAGACTTTTATTATGCAAAGTATAATAAACGCTGTACAACCTACGTAAAGTAGGGCCAGAGCAAACCTTGACTTCAGATCTGATCACGATGAGACTCACACAGGCTGGATGATAAAATTAAAGGCCAATCTGAGACATTCTCTTCAAAGACGTCATAAGGTGAACACTCTCTTTGCTTCAGTGCTTTCTAATACTAGTGAATCCTCAAGTAGTGATAATTTACCAGCCCAGCTTACAACATAAAATCCAAACGGACTCCCTTGGGTATGACACATCTATTTTTCTCCTTTTTTTTCTTTTCTTTCTTTCATTCTTTTTTAAAGGAGCTTTTAATCTCAGAATCCACAAGAGGAGAAAGGAGAAAAATAGGAAAAGATGTTTCAAATGGCCCATCATTTTTCTGGTGATATTTTTACATGAAGTGTATTTAAGTTCCAAGGGAATACGACACTTTCCTCTGGAATCTGCAGACACGAAGCATGCGTCTGATACACAGACACACAAGGCAAAACACCCATACACACAAAATGTGTGTGTGTCTCACCCATACACACAAAATGTGTGTGTGTCTTTGTGGGGGGCTATGTGTGTGTGTCTGTGTTATGTGTGTGTCATTTATATACAGGTGACCATAGGAGCCAAAAAGAGCATGAGATCTATTGAAGCTGTAGATAAAGGCATCTGTGAGGCACCTGGCAGATGGACCCAGGTCCTCTGCAAAAGTAGCAGTCACTGTGAACTACTGAGCCTTCTCCAGCCTCAGAAATGAATTTCTAAAAGCAGCTCATAAGCTAACATGAATGTCTTTATGAATTTTCCTTAATAAGGCATTGTCTAAATTGTTTTATTTTTAATATTATACAAATATTTACACTGAGATGTCAGTAGACTATTGTGCCTTTGATATAATACTTCATATTGTGCTGGTCAGGAATTTACATTGATAGCAGATAGCTTAAATAGCACAACACAATGAAAGAAAGGGCCAACCAGGAAGCACAATATAGATAATATTTCCAAGCACAGCTTTTTCTCTGGCACAGGAAGCTGGTCATTTCCCGAATTTAAAGTTCAGAAAACTATTCCTGTTCAAGTCGTTATTCAAGAATCCAGTTCCCACGAAAAGGAAATGTTAGCAGTGGGGGGAAGGAAAACAACCCAAAGAAAGGAGTCAGGGTCCCAAGGTGAAGCACCCACCCGGCACCCATGCCCTCTCCTTTCTCGCCCTATGATCTAACTCAGTGCCGAATCTCATCTTGTGAGGGACAGGAGAAAAGTTATCTTTACAAGAGACATTTTATTCAATTAATAGATAGACCTCTTTATTAATCTTAAGATTTATGTACCTGGCCTTCAGGCTTTATATCTGAGGAATACAGGGGCCAACTTGACCCTTTCCTTAAAGCTAACTACTGCAGCTGGCCCTGCAGCTGGCCCCCACATCCCGGAATCCGTACAGTGCAGGTCAGTATCCACAGCTCCTTCTGACTCGCCATGTCCCCTTTCCTCTTTTCCATAGCCCAGCTCCATCTTTACCCTCTCTGTCAACAGAGCAGCTGGGACCCAGTTTAGAACAGCATTTCCTTACTCTGCTCATCTCTCTCCCTGGAAGCAACTGATATATCATAATCAAAAATGGCTAAGATTAGGCCAGCTTCTTGACAAACACGCACAGTACTGAGATGACCAGAAAACAGCCCAACCATTTAAGCATCTAGTACCTAAAGGAAGCATTTCTAATCAGTGGGGGAAAGAATGCCAGGTGTTGGGACAACAGGCTGCCACAGCCTGGTTTAAGTCAGACTCTTCCAATTACCAGATAAGCAAATTTACCCCCTGAGGCAGAGTCCCATATTTGTGGAATGAAACTCATAACAGTCTCTGTAACTTTGAGCTTGCTATAGGGAGACAGGGAGGTAGATGGATGGATGATAGACAGACAGACAGACAGACAGATAGACAGACAGAGACACAGACAGAGGCAGGGTCAGAGGGAGTGGAGCAGTATAGCAGTCATATCCAAGAATACTCACTGTATGTGTTTTCTGTTACTTTTTGTGTTTTATTTTTTATCAGCAAACACACTTAACCGGTATGACTGTTATTCTTTTTGTTAATAATAACAGTCTCTGAAGGAGGACCTTCAAGAAGGAAAACCAACTAAGTGCATGGAGACACAGACCAACAATCTCAGCACTTGGGAGTACAAAATCAAAAGTTCAAGGTCATTCCTGGATACATATGGTGAGGTGATGGTCAGCCTGAGTTACATAAGACCGTGTCTCAAAAAAATAAAACAAAAGAAAACCTAATAAATGTAAAGAGGAGGAGTGGGGAGGAGAAGGAGGAGGAAAAGGGAAAATCAGAATCATCAGGTCACCATGGCAACCACCTATAGTGCCAGAATTGAGAGGTGGAGGCAAAAAGATGGCAAGTTGCAGGCCAGTCTGGGCAGCTCAGTGAGGAGAGGCTGTCTACAACATCCACACTGTATGTGACGATCTGCAGCATCAATAACCAGCTATGATAAACAGTGTTGTGTGTGCACATAAATATTTAAAACTTTCCCAAGATACTCATTATCCTTCTCCATAATTTTTCTTGTAAAACCAATTGAACAATCCATAATAGAGCATTTGTTTATACACTTTAGAAATATGAGAAAGAGGCTAAATAAAAACTGAAAATTGGGGACAATAATTATCACCAGCAATCCTACTATTTCAAAAAATCACAAAAATAAAATATGAAATACCAGAAATACTTCTGCATATCTCATGAGTAAAACAGGAGGCAGCAAAATGTTACTAATGAGCTCATTCCCATGGATATTGGCTTGCAGCCCTGTCGACAACTAAATATTCATGGAGCAAGTCAGGCATAGGTAAACAAGAAAGCTCTTCTCCTGGTGAGGAAAACAACCCATGAAAACTCAAAAATATTTCACGTACTTTTGGTCTCCGGCCTGTTTTATAAAATAGCAAACAACAGAAACCCTAATATGTATTTGTACTTTATCCATGAATTTCATTAATAACCACGAAGGCACAACAGGCTTGCCTGGTGACCACAAAAGGGCAAACATTTCCCAGCATACCTATCGTCTTGTCTGCTACCAAGACAGTAAGGAGCTCTGACAAGCTGCCGCTTGAGAGACCTTAAGGAGCAAAGGGAATGAGACACGGGAGGATCTGGCAAGGACTGGTGGACAGAGGCACCAGCCGCTGGACTGAATGAAGTACAAGCATGTGCAGACACCAGGGAAGGGGCAGCACATATTAGACTCACACTTCTAGAGTCAGACGACCTCAGGATGAGAGTGATACAGAAACTAAATTATGCGTAGTTTCTAAATATGATTTCAACAGTGTCAACATCCTCACCCTTATCTTAAAAAAGAACCTACAAGGTCACTATTTTCCTACATTATAGTAAAGAAATCCAAGCCAATATGACTAGCTAAACTGACTTTTCTCCTCTCTAAATGAAAATCATGGAACTTGAATAACTTTATATTTCTGTAACAGAATATTGCTTATAGAAGAAAATCTTCCAGAAGCCCCTCCCTCTCATCCTAATTATAGCATTAAGTTAAGATGGCCACAGAACCCAGTACCACCAAGCACCCACTTCAGTTAATGAGTTATGGATGTTACTGGGTTGACTTATGTTTCCCTGAGCACCACATTACCCCCTAGGTCCACCCAGGAAATGTGTCTCCTCCCACCTCACTCATCTTTAGCCATCTTAGAAATTTAGACCACTAAAGGAGCCACATTGCTATAGTCAGAAGTCCCCATACTGAGAAGCTTGTACAGAAGAAAGAATGAAAGCCAAACCTTGCAAAAAGTTTTAAAAATTCTTACCAACTTGACTTGACTAAAACTGACACAAAATCACTTTCTCACTGGTTTTAAGGCTTGCTCCAGAAGATGAATATATCATAGGCCCTAGAGAGGAACCTATCTTACGCTGCTAAATGAAGACTGCCTCCTAATAATGTATTAAACCTCCTCCCAAATGCCTCCATTTACAGTCAGAGATTAGTGCACTCAGGCGGCAGCAGGCAAGCTCCTTTCTGTAGTAGATGGTGGCTAATACAAAGACATGACTGATGGTAACACGAAGAGAGTAAGAGATGATGCTGGAGTCAGTCCTAAATCGGACATCTGTATCACATGCTCTGCTCCCAAAGCGCAGAGATCATTTCAGAAGAGAAGGTGCAAAGACTGTAAGAACTGGAGATGGTGGGAGACCACTGTGAAACAATGTTTCCTAGACCCAACAAGACTGTTGCACACATGAGCTCAAATGGCTTTGATAGCATGCACAAGACCTGCACAAGACCAAGCCATCCCAAATCTCAGCACAGACAGAAGTACCCACAAAAACCCAACACTTGCTAAGGAGCTACTGGAGCTGATGACTGGTAAGGAAAAGGGAGTCAATCTTCTTCAGGAATGCGGCCCCTGATTGACAGCCAATGCTCCAATGCAAGGCCTTACACCCATGCACGTACTAGTAGACTAGGTGAACTCAGTGGATTTAAAAAAAGATCAAATGATATGGGAAAGGACTATTGATAAGGGAGTTGTGGGAAGAGTTGGAGGGGGGCTGAGGAGTAGATTTGGTCAAAGCACATTAAATGCGTTCATGAAATTCTAAAGAATTTAAAAATAAATAAAGTAATTAAAATTAAATTTTAAAATGAAATAAAGGATTTAAAAATAAATATCCTTAAAATCTCTCTTGAAATGAACCAGTTAAGTAAAATATGAGCTAACCATAATTATTTCATAAAGCATCTGTCTCCCATCCATCCCCCACCCATTTTCCCCCATCCTCCGCCCACCCTCCAACAGAGATACTTCTTCCCAACAAAGTTAAAATTTGACTGTCTCTGCTATCACTGCCTCAAGGTTCACAATTCAAACAGCCACCTAAGCATATATTGTAAAGTAGAATATCCAGCAAGTCTGTTCAAACCAAGGGTTCGGCAAAGGGTTTCCTGCTGTGCAGTGGCACCGAGTTCACATGGACTGGGAACTTCTCTAAGTCTGATCCGTGTGAGGAGCAGAATATGTATCCTGTAAGATACTTTACAGGGGTGCTTCTCCAGAGAGAATCAATTTACAGGGTGAATTCACAGCTGTGGGTGTGCAACTCTGGTGTGTTGAAAAGACAGAAAAGTAAAAAGGGGGTCATTTGGTAGGAGGAGGGCCAAGCAGAAGGGAGATGAAGGCAAGCAATAGAGGGATGGTTATAACTAAATTACACATAGACATGCATGAAAATGTCAGAATGGAAACCATTATTTTGTTCAGTTTACAAAAAGGGGAAAAACTATTATTTGCCTAATTAGAAGTAAAGAAGATTAGTAAGAACAAATTTTGATACGCAGCCAAGCTAAATCCACCAGAAAGAAATTAATGAACTCAGATGATATAAAACCCCACTTAAGAATATAGCCTGAATGTTCTCTCTCAAATGCATATCCTAGATCTTTATGTATATGAGTGGGGATGAGTTGTGGGCAAAGGCTACAAAACTGTAAGAAACCACAGAGGAGAAAAGGAGGAGTTGAAGAAAAGCTGGGGGAGGGACAATGGACACCTGTGACAGGACAGTAGAAAGGAAGTACGGGGTAGATGAGCCAGGGTAGAGAGACGGTGAGAGGATGCAGGGAGAAGAATCTGCAAAAGCAAATCTGTATGAAAATGCCATGTAGGAAATGTATGAAGCCTAGCACTTGGCATGCTGGTATAATGATTAATTAATTATGAGCAAATAAATGATAACTGAATGACCTAAGTCCACTGAGGAGAGCGGCACACAAAGCAAACTCCTGGTGTACAGGGCTGGGTACAGGGCTGAGGCACTGGACAGCAAGCTGATTGTAGGGCTGCAAGGCACAAGAGGTGTGCCAACAGCAGCAACTCCAATTCTGACCCCAGCAGAACAAGTCCTGCCACATACCCCAAAACAGCCAGCTCTCACAGCTAACAAAACAGCCAGGGACACAGCTTTTAAACATGCCATTAATAAAACTTAATATCATTTACAAAGGCATCAAAAAATTAGACTGTTAGGAATAGAAACCTACCTTGAAACACTTAGAAATCTAGACTCTCTTTAAATAATTGTTTCTTTACCACTAAAAACAATGAAAACTGAACTTTGATTCTAACCACAGCCAGAGGATAGTTTCAAATGATTCAATCTCTGCGATAAAGCTTATAATCTTCAAGGACTTATTTTTTCTTCAAGCACACACTGTAATTTATAGCACTAGAATTTCCAGCTGAACTGTGGTCATTTAAAGCTTTCCCTTAGGAGTAACTACTTAATTATACTTTCCCTGTCTTGGTCCAGTGCCAGGCTTGAACCCCCCCCCCATAGTCTCAGAAGAATAAAGTCCGATTCCTCCAACAAGAAGACAGCTCCTATTATATTCAGATGAACAGCCCACACTGAAGGAATCTGAATCATGGAGAGTGCCGCTTTGGAAAATGAGCTTTTGTCTTATCCCAAATCAAAATGCCAGAATTCAGATCCTATAGTTATGCCAGCATTAACAACGCCCAATGAGACATCCTGAGCTGTTTTGTAAGAATGACGAACGCACTTCAGTCTCTGTTAAAAGTACAGTCATAAAATACAGGCAAAGCAAGGGTTTAATGTGAGATTATTTTATGTTTTATTTTATATGATTTAATATGAGATTAATTTGAAGAAATCCATGTCCTGCAAGTTGCTTTTCCCACTTCTTGGGAAGAAATGGTTTTGTAAAAGGATGAATATCTGACCAAGTCAGATGTTAAGCAATTCCTCATAAAATCATGAGATGCTGTTTCGCCCAGATTTAAAGCGCTTCTCCGACTAGTGCTTTTTAAACAAGTACTGAAGAGACCCAATTCATGCTTCTCAGCTGAGTCTCATACACACAAAAACTGACCCATGATAACAAAGCAAATCCAAGATGCTAACTCTCCTCTTCCATATCCTATCTTAACAACGGTTGATGACATCAGCATCAGCATCATCACTGCTGGACCACACCACAGCAAGAGAGATGGGCAAATACTCTGTGTCTAGCCTGCATTCCAACACATCACTCAACACTCCCACATTAGCTGCTCCCCAAAAGCAAAACAAAACAAATGCACCAGCCCACACAAGTTCCAGAGAAGGTAGAATAATGATCAGGCAAGGACAAGACACTTTGTCTGTGGCTGAGAGCAATCACTTAAGAGGTCTGTTTGCTTGTGTGCCTTCTCAGCGCCTCTGCCTTAGAAAGGGGAAACAACAGAATCTGCCACACAGGCTAAGGGGCTCTCTTGTTTTAAAAGTTAAAGTTTCATGTTTCAAATTTCAAGCTTTTTAGTTTATACCTTAGGAAGCCAAGGATCCTGGCTTTATCGGTTATTAACTCCCGGCTAGGAACAATTTACTAAAGTTTGGTGCCAGTGGCCCTCTGTGCCAGTCCCTAGCATTCAGAGCAGCTTTGCTCAGTTCTGCTCTCTAACTGGGGTCATTGGTCACTTGAAGCATTTGAACACAGCCATCACACATGCTTGGGTTAAATGTTTGGTTAAATGCTATCAGTCCCTTAGTTGTACAAGCTTGGACACATACATGATCTTCCTCCTTTGTCTTTCTTTCTTATAAACTTAGGATAACTGTGGCTGCTTTGTAAGGTTGTTGAGAAAGATAAACAGGGTTCTAATACCTACCAGTATAGAAATACACCTGTAGTAAGATAAACAAAAACAAAGGTAGAGTTAGATGCCTTTACTTGCTGGGACTGAGGGGAGCCCGAAGCCTTAAGCCAAGACAGAAGTCCTGGATAGTGGTAGAGCCTCCACAGAAGTAAACAGCACTGAAAGTGTAGGGCATCTCATTCACTATGATTCTTCTCTAAAACCAGCAGTGATTTTTATCACTGGCTGAACATTAAAACCACCTTGGAAAAATTTAAGATTTAAACAACACCCACCCAGGTTAGAATCTATTGGCACAGACGTTGTTTGTTCTGTTGTTTTGTTTGTTGCCGTTCTGTGTTGCTCTTCGTTTGTTTTGTGTGCCTACAAGGATCCTCGTGCCTAGGTTGGAGAGCCACTCGGACATACAGGCAGGGAGCACCCGGCGATATGCGCGGTCTGTAGACTCCCTGCAGACATTCGCATTTTTGCAGATAAACAGCTTAGGAAGCTTTAAATCCCAGAATTTATAGTCCAGCTAGCAGAAAAGGCTCAGTTTATAAACATGCCTGCATTTTGATCATATCAGCTGCATATTTAGGAAACATGGAGAAGACTGTTTACAGAATGTGGTATTTCTTAAAGTGGGTCCCCCAAAAGTCATCAGGGTGACTTCCACCACTTGAGGTGCAGTAATTTTAAAGCAAAGAATGCCCTGACTAGATGGGGTGTTGAGGCAACAACAGATAAAGCTGGTTGCACTTAGTACTGGGATAACTTTACATCATCCCCTGTGAGCTTTTTATTTTAACATGGCAAAGTCACCATGAAATGCAGGGGTATTATTTTAAGAGCACTCATGTATGTGTTGATCTGATCTCTGTACTAGCTTGACCAACTATCTCAAGGACTTAGCAAGCAACAGGCTCTCCAGAATGCTTGTAGCAAAAGCAACCTTCATCCAAATGGTTTTAAGTTTATAAGACAAAACATTATCATGTTTTAATAATCTGGTATTTCCTTTCCCTGGGTGTGAATTTTTTAAATTCTTAGATATCTTGAGAACCAACTATTTTAAGGAAATCTAGTACTCTTTCTGAACACTAACTTAGAACTCATTGCACTTAAATGTAAATTTATATGTGCTCTCCCTATCTTGCCATGTCTGATCTTAATTAGCCTTTTCTTGTCATTTTTCATATCTTATTCTCTAAATCCAGAGGTGTATAATCATCTGTCCCTGGGTCAGGCAGATCAAAGTGGCAAAGCTGGGTTTCTAAGCAGAAGGAACAAAATGCTGCCTTATGAACCTGACTCAGGGACATACTTGGTTGGCTTGCTCTTAAAATGTTGGAAAACTCAACTATGAAGCCTGAATTCCAACTAATTTTGGAAAAAGAAGGATTTGGGGGACACTGGGCCCATGCCTCCTAGTAACTGCCGGGTGGAGCTCTGTCTCCCAACACAGGGAAGCCAGAACAGTGGCCAGAACAAGAGAGCAAGTCCACTGCAAGGTTTCTTCAGTTCACAGTCTGTCAGCTTCACAGCTGTGCTGCTTCCCAAGCGAGCAACGCCAGGTGGCATTCCACTCACTCAGAACCTCAGCTCCCATTCAGCAGAGAGAATGGTGCTGCCTTCCAGAATCAGGAGGTTATGATCACTTAAAACAATGTACCCCATACTAGGCCTTGCAAGCCTCAGAAATTCCATCTGAAGGGCCTGACCTGAGTGGCTGACACAGACGGTGGAAAAGCATAGAAGAGCGTAGATCTGCTTAGCTGACACGGACAGTGGGAAAGCATGGAAGAGCAGAGATCTGCTTAGCTGACATGGATGGTGGGAAAGCATGGAAGAGCAGAGATCTGCTTAGCTGACATGGATGGTGGGAAAGCATGGAAGAGCAGAGATCTGCTTAGCTGACATGGATGGTGGGAAAGCATGGAAGAGCAGAGATCTGCTTAGCTGACACGGATGGTGGGAAAGCATGGAAGAGCAGAGATCTGCTTAGGCTTCTGCTGCCATCATGGAGTACTGACCCAAACCAACCTTGAGGAGGAAAGGGTCTCTCCTGGCACTTTACAGTCCATTACTGAGGAAAGGCAGGAAAGGAACTCAAGGCAGGAACATGGAGACAGAAACCGTGGACTAGGCTCTCCCTCACCATTCATTGATCCAAAAAATGAAAAACAAACAAAAACAAACAAAAAAAAAACTACCCCTAGATATACCCACAGGCCAACCTATGGAGATAATTGCTCAATTCAGATTCCTACTTCCCAGCTATGTGTCGATTAGTGCCAAGTTGACAAAAACTAACCAGCAGTCACCTTTCCCCCAGTTAACTGTCCTGACTCAAGCCAAAAGAAATATTATGAAAATAAACTTTTCCCTAAAAAACGTTTTGCCAACCAAATGCAATTAACCTTGAACTTTCATCTGCCAAGTGGTATCTGGCCTGAGATCTGTCTACCACTACCTATGGCCTCATACCCACACAGCTTCCTAAAGGCCTCCATCAGAGCTGTGTGCCCGCTGGAAACCTCATGGTTCTGATAGCAGGATTAAAGGAATACTACCCTGGGTAGCTTTGGTGGGTATCACTGCTTGACAGCATGGATGAAGCTCCCTTACATAGGTAAACGACTGCTCCGGGAAAATTCCAGAAGAGGATGGGGAGAGTGGGGAGAGGGAATGGGAGACTGCAGTCCAGATGTAAAATAAAGATTTCACAAATAAGTGCTTATTGTATATTTTAAAAATAGAGAAAATGACTATTTACTGGGATTAAGTCAATACTGATCAACCAAGGGATCACTTCTAGAATTTCTAATTTTTTCTTAAAATAGAAGTAAGCTTCATGAAGCCAAATCAGAGTATTTTAAACAATTGTGTATATTCTATCAGGTCAAAGCCCCCCAAATTAAACATATATAATAACAAAAATATATTAAATTTAAAATTTTAAGATAAAAGAGAGAGAGAGACAGACAGAAAGCAGCACCCTGAAATCACCCTCCCACCTGAAAATCTGGCTGTCCACAGAGAGAGCCACTGCTGTAAATCCTGGCCTCCCAACCACACATCCCTCTGGAGGAGCCTCGCTCCGGCTTCCAAAATCCAGGCTGCCCTCCTAACAGTGCATGTTGATACTTTAGCACTTGCTTTCTATCTTTGACAATTAAAAAAAACAGTAAAGAAACCAAGCTGCATTATTGGTGCTCAAGTCCACCTGCACACAAATTAACTGCTCTGTAGCTGACACATAGACCCAAAGACAACCAGCTGTTCAATAGTCAATCAGATTTAAAAAACAAAACAAAACAAAAAAACCACTTGGGTACGATCTCGTAGATCAGCATCAATATTAAGTATAATCTAAAAATAGCATGAGTTAAGACTAAATCTTGGCCAGTGCTGTGGATTAAGATTTATAACACTTTATCACAAAATTAGAAATGATCCTTAAATAATGGGGGGGTGTCAAAATTTCCAAGGATATTTCTTGACCAAAAGTCTTTTATTTTTATCCCTGTGATTGCAATCTGTTAATTAGCTTGACAGGAAAGCCTTCCAAATGCTGGTGAGTGTTTACAATGCTATTGTGTTTGGCTTTGAAAACAGGTCATGATTAGGAAATCAACATGGGAAGCATGCTTCAAACACCCAAAGGCATTTGCTCTGCCTAGCAACTGGCGGGAATCTGGTGTGTTTTGTCTGCTTCTATGTCATGTGGCTCTAGTCACTGGAACAATGTGGTCACTACAAAAGGAAATGCCTCTGTATTTCTGCACAGCCCCAAAGTCTGAGTGGGGACCAGTGTCACTAGGTGAGTTCCTGGCTCATTTCACTCTGCAGGGCGAAGCATTAAAGACCTCCCCTCCTCTCCACCCTATTTCCTCTTCACCCCACATGGCAGCTAGGGACCTTCAGCATTTCCTCTTTGGGGAAGGCTGGGAATTGACTGTTTTTATGAAATGAACATGACCCAGAAAAGCATTCAGCATGCTCAGGCTGTGCACTTAAGCGTCCTCAGATGGACTTCCCATCACCCAGTGTTTGAGTGCCTATTTACTCAAGCACAGTGGACACGCAGTCTTCCAAGCTCACAGTAACAGATCTTTGGCACCGAATCACCACAACTCCTGGCTTGTGTGTCTACATAGAAAGTCAGAGAAATTCACTTCCTATAAACTACCAGAAGTCCTTGAATAAATGGATGATTCCCAGTTGGTATTTATTTAATCAGGCACATTCTGATCAAATCTCTCTGTCTCTCTCTCTGTCTCTCTCTCTCCTCTCGGTCTCTGTCACACACACAGAGAGGGGATTTCTGTCACACACACAGAGAGAAAGAGAGAGAGGTGGGAGAGAGAGGAAAAGAGAGAGAAAGAGAGAGAGAAAAAACATGTCTTGAAATAATGAAATAGAGTGAAGTGCTCTGCGTTTGAATTTTAAACTCAAGATCATCACTTTAAGTCACAAAGAGCTTTACTGTTCAATTTTAAAAAATTGCTCAACAATTATTTATTTAGCACTATATACCATGTTATATTCTAGTTTCCAAGAAAGAAAATGAAGAACAAATGACAGAACACATGAGTTTATGATTCGATGGATACATCAACACATACGGAAACACTGGCGTCCAAATGTGCATTTCTTTTTGAGGTCAGAAGCAGGACAGAACATAGAATGATCTGGATATGAAACTGGTGATATGGGAAAACTTTCGGAAGCAGCCAGGACTTCTGAAAAGGAAATGCAAGTTAACAGGGAAGTGGTTCACTCAGCACACAGAGAACACAGGAGGAAAGTGAGGGCACCAATGCCCAGAGCGGCGTGCAACACTGTGTGACAGATGGACAGACACCTATACTGTGCTAGGCACTGACCTCTGCTGTCTTGTGGTATCCAGCCAATCTTCACTCAAGCTGTCCCTATCTTAAACAGATGCGAGCACTGAAGGAGACACCTCTTTGAGGACCACATAGTTTAATCATGGCCACTTAGACCCAGAGCTCATGTCACAGATCAGGAGGTCCTCACTAAGAATGACTAAACAAAGGAAAGCCCTAAGCTAACTTTCTGGATTGGAAGGGCAATGGGTCTGGCATGAAGGAGAGGGAAGAAGATGCTGTTGGAAACTGAAACGAAGAGAGACAGCAGAGTACCCTCGAGGCAGGTTACACTGTCCAAGACTTATCCTCTGACCATCCAAGGGGAGAGAACGTCGTCATCCACCTGCATAAAAAGTTCACCCTCAGCACAGAGTGAGGAACTTCCCTGAGTTAAGAACGCAGCGAAGGGGCCAGGCTATAGTTTAGACCCAGAATGCTCACCTACCCATAAGCCCTGGGTTAAACCTCCAGCACTGAGAAAAATACAATATAGGCGGGAACCTCAAGGAGGAATGACAACTAGTTAAGTCTAGTTAAGACTCTCACAGTGCTGAATGACGCAGAAGATGGAGAGATGTGAGGACGTATCTGGCATGCCATCCATTAGAGAGATGCCCACAGCTGGGCAATGGAGGCAAGAACCACCCCTGCTTGTCTATGAAGCTGGGTTTGCTACAGGGAGCATTGAATAATTTAGTCTTTTTTATGAAATGTCTTTGTGGAAAGACCAGAATGAAGCCAATCATCAGAATGTGGATACCAAATAAAAATTCAGAATTTGTTTTCATTAAAAATAAAGTTCGTTTGGTTTTTAGAAAGCATACAAGCTTAAAATTTCAGCAGTCAGAATTCCTGTTTAAAATAAACACCATTTCATGGTCTATGCAAAGTGAATATCCTCTGCTCCCCTCCTCTCCCATGCTACCCATGCTCCCAATTCACTCAGAAGATCTTGTCTTTTTCTCCTTTCTATGTAGATCCATGTAAGTCTCTGTTAGGGTCCTCTTTGTCGTCTAGATTCTCTTGGGTTGTAAATTGTAGGCTGGCTTTACTTTGCTTTATGTCTAAAAGCCACTTATGAGTGAGTACATATTATATTTGCCTTTCTGGGTCTGGATTACCTCACTCAATATGTTTTTTTCTAGATCCATCTGTTTGCCTGCAAATTTCAAGATGTCATTATTTTTTACTTCTGAGTACTCCATTGTGTACCATGTTTTCTTTATCCATTCTTCAGTTGAGGGGCATTTAGGTTGTGTCCAGGTTCTGGCTATGACAAACAATGCTGCTATGAACATAGTTGAGCACATGTCCTTGTAGCACAATTGAGCATCCTTTGGATATATACCCAAAAGTGATATTAACTGGGTCTTGAGGAAGGTTGTTTCCTAATTTTCTGAGAAATCGCCACACTGATATCCAAGGGGGCTGTACCAGCTTGCATTCCCACCAGCAATGCAGGAATGTTCCCTTTTCCCCACAACCTCTCCAGCATAAGTTGTCATCAGTGTTTTTGATCTTGGCCATTCTTATAGGTGTAAGATGGAATCTCAGAGTTGGTTTGATTTGCATTTCTCTGAAGGCTAAGGATGCTGAGCATTTCCTTAAGTGTCTTTCAGCCATTTTAGATTCCTCTGTTGAGAGTTCTCTGTCTAGGTCTGTACCCCATTTTTTACTGGATTATTTGTTCTTTTGATGACCAATTTCTTTAGTTCTTTGTATATTTTGGAGATCAGCCCTCTGTCCCATGTGGGGTTGGTAAGGATCTTTTCCCATTCTGTAGGCTGCTATTTTGTCTTGTTGACCATGTCCTTTGCTTTACAGAAACTTCTCAGTTTTAGGAGGTCCCATTAATTAATTGTTTCTCTCAGTGTCTGTGCTACTTCGGTTATATTTAGGAAATGGTCTTCTGTGACAATGCAAAATGTATAGTGCAATAAAAACATTAAAAAATAATTGATTTGAAAAGAAGTAAATATCCTGCAGGTATCTTTCAATACTGTTTAAAGGGACTAAGGAGAAAGAATAAGAATTAAAGTTTAATAATGTGGTTTGATTCAATCAAATAAAAGTTTGTGTTTTCAGCTTACTTAAACATAGTCATTCCAAGCAAGCTGAACCCAAAGAAAAACATATATAGATCCTCCTGGAAACTGGAAACAAACAAGATAGCTGGGCAAAAGTTGGGAGCACGGGGGTGGGGGTGGGGGAAGGGAAGAGGAGGAAGGAGAAGGGAAAAGGGAAGGAAAGGGGAGGGCTTGGGGGAGAGGGAGGGGAGAGATGGAGGAAGGGCAGATATTGGAGCAGGGAAGAAGATATCTACATTAAGGGAGCCATTTTAGGGTTGGCAAGAGACATGGCTCTAGAGGGGATCCCTGGTGTCCACAGGGATGTCCCCAGCTAGGTTCTTGAGCAGTAGAGGAAAGGGTGCCTGAACTGGCCTTGTCCCATAGTCACACTGATAAATATCTTGATTATCACCATAGAAATTTCGTCCAATGGAGATAGAGACAGAGACCCACCGCCACATCAGAGCAATGGACTGAGCTCGCAAGGTCCAGTTGAAGAGCAGAAGGAGGGAGAAGATGAGCAAGGAAGTCAGGACCGCCAGGGGTTGGTCCACCCACTGAGACAGTGTGCCTGATCTAATGGGAGTTCACCAAATCCAGCTGGACCAGGACTGAACAAGCATGTGATCAAACCAGACTCTCTAAATGTGGCTGCCAATGGGGACGACTGAGAAGCCAATGATAAGGGCACTGGGACCTGTCTCTTCTGCATGTATTGGCTTTTTGGGACCCTAGTTTGCTCGGATGCACACCTTCCTAGGCTGGGATGGAGGGCAGAGGGCCTTGGACTTCCCACAGGGCAGGGTACCCTGCCCTCTCTTAAGGATGGTGGGGGAGGGAGGAGGCTTAGTGGGGGAGCGGGAGGGGAATGGGAGAAGGGGAGGAAGTGTCAATCTTTGAATAGAAAAATAAAAATTGAGGGGAATAAAAAACATAGTCATTCCAAAAAATTCTATCAAGAACACTAAGGGAGGGCAATGTTCTGACAAAATTGAGTTTGAGGTCTATTTGATAAGATTTATAAATACCCAATAATACAAATGAAGATGACGGAAGGCAGTAAATGAGGTGTTATCAGTAAGGACATTCTATGATTTAAAGGAAAATAATTCTCTTCCATTTTGAATATGAGGATAAAAGGATACATTAAGTAGGTGACATTTTAAATTGACTTAGAGAGGATTAGATAATCCTCATTAAGGATTCTCTAATGTGCAAGAGGGAGGAGATTCCATGTAAAAATGTAAGACTACCCATGTGCTTGTCAGCTCCAAGGTGTCTCTACCACATTCATAAAGTAGGACACATATTTCTCTGTGAAGAGTAAAGATTCTAATATAAATTCTAATATTTATAAATATTGTTTTAGTAAGTGGTCCTACTATCGTCTCTCCATCCCTACCTGGGGGAAAGCATGATATTGTAGTGAAAACAAAACCATCTATGAAGCCATTTTTAAAAAGATAAAATATTGCAACAAGCTTAATTAAACACCCACTACATGGCAAGCACACTTAAACAGCATGGCAGAGGCTGGTGAGATTTGCAGTAGTCAAGAGCACTTCTTGCTCTTTCAGTGGACCAGAGTTTAGTTCCCAGGACTCACACCAGGGGACTGACACAGCCACCTAATTCCTGCTCCAGGGAGAGCCAATGCCCGGGCCTCCAAAGGCACTTTTGTGCACCTACCCACACACATATACACAAATGAGAAAATTAATTTTATTTTAAAACAACAACATAGCATTCCTGTGTGGTAAGCATTGTTACTATTATTCGGATTTTAAATGGGAAAAAGAAGGATAGGGACATTATTAACCATTCCTAAGTTACTCAGCTAGCAAATGCCATAGCTTATCTCAAGTTATTTTACCTCTACTTGGTCACTAGTAAGGGAATTACAACGAGAGCCCTTCCCCCTCTTACCAATCACATTTACCAAAATCATGAAGGAGCTGCTGCACAGAGCGCACAGCTGAGCACCAGGCAGGAGCAAACCAATCAATCTCTAGTAGCTGTGGTTATTATAAACGCACAGAGTTTAGCAACCAAGTCACTCCTCGCCCATAAAATCCACAATAAAACCTCTTAGCACATGGCCTTACTCATGCTCTGGGCTTCCTGGCTTCAGTCCTCCTACATCCACACAAGCAAAACCATCTGCTTCCTACAGATCTTAAGGAGCAAGACTGTATTTGACACTTCCAGACGGCTAGTGACATGCAAATGATCTTGGTTGGGTGAGACCTTCGCAGCTGATAGCATCTATAGGAAGATGGCCTCTGTCCTTCACTGTGACTCTTACTCACAGGAAACTAGCTCATCAGGGTCGAGGGGCTCCTCCCAGTGTTGTTCAGTTTCTTATTCACAATGAAAACATCTCAAAGGAATGCTTCCATTCTCATCACAGAAGGAAACCTCCCTCTGCAGACTTATAGTTTATTTCGTGGCGGTTTTCTCCTCCAGACAGTTCTTGTCCCGGCCACTTGTCTGGCTGCTGTAACTCAATTAAGGTATTAAAAGTCTCTGCTCAATTATGTTCTGCCTGCAACATTGTTCCCAGACTTCTCAGTGCCCCAGATACCTACCGCTGTCTGTTAGGAGACGACATCCAGAACTAAAGGAAGTGCCTTGATTGAAGGTAGGGACGCTCTGCCACCTCCCTCTGTACAGGGCTCCTGGTAAGATATCTATGACCAACTTAAAACCCTGTTCCCTTAGGTTAGACATGCGTATCACTCCGTGTCTTTTCCACAAGGACTGAAAGAGAGGTTCAGGACTTGTATCTTTAAATTTCCCTTTCTTCCTTCCTTTCTTCCTTCCTTCTTTTCCTTCCTTCCTTCCTTCCTTCTTTCTCTCTTTCCATCCTTCCTTCCTTCTTTCATTCCTTCTTTCCTTCTTTCTTTCTTTCTGTCTGTCTTCCTTTCTTTTATCCCTCCTGGGCAGAAAAGAGTATGGTGAAACAGGGGTGACACTTTATATGAAAACAAATAAGCATCTGTCACATCTCTGCTATTTCTAGTAAACTGCGGTATCTCCCATGAAAAAGCGCTGTCCACGCTGAACAACCCAGAGTGGTGTTCACCCTTGGAAAACACTCAGTAACTGGACTGGGTAAATCAGTGAATGGGAGAATGTACGCCATCTCACAGTGCTATTTCAAATGCATACTAGCAACCAAAGGGGATCAGGCCAACCAGAACATTCATGGCTTTGTTTGTTTGTAAACAGATATATTTTAAGCTTGGTTTTGGGAAAGACCCTTTAATCTTTTTATATATCCTGATTCTTCACAGTTAATGATCACAAACACAAGCCACGAGCTTTGAGGACATCTGCTACTGATTTAAATCTCCCTGTCATTCATTTCTTGGGTACCAGAACTACACATTACCAAAACTGAAAGAACGAAGAAATGGGCAGTGTGGAGTCAAGCTTTTCCATATGGCACTGGCTTGTAAGTACGTGTGCAGGGACTGAAAATAATCAAGTCTGGCTCATTAGACTAGTTACATTATCGTAACAAATTTTAGAAGAACTAGCACAAATATTACACAAAAGAAGCAAAGAACAAAGGGATTCCTTAAGTTGATGCGATGTGAAGGCACAGATGTAATTGTTAGTCGCCATTAATTTTCCTTTTAGTAAATTATACGAGGTAACTGTAGACACGTGCCTCATCCAAGTAAAGAATATGTGCCCAGACTGTTCTGTTAAACACACCCGTGTGCTTTATTAGTTGTAGCCTAACAAGTGATTCACTGAAGCTTAACTATGCTCAACTATGTTCATCTACATTGAAACTTCAGTGGGTTATTAGGGCCCTTTCTTTTATCGTTAGAGGAAACAACATGATTTTTTTTTCTCACGCTATTTGCAAAACAAAAGTTTTTAAAAAACAATAGCTCTGAGGAGGTGAAATGCTTCCAACAAGCTGTTATTAATTTAGAAAGAATGTTTAATTAAAAGGACATTCCCCCCCTTTTTTCTGGACTTAAATGCTGGAGCCTAAATCCCACAATTAATTCAGAACTTTTGGAAGGAGCCAAGCCTTATAACTTCTAAACGATCAGCCAAAATCTACTTCTTCAAAAGCCACTTTACACTATAAAATTTGCTAGTTGTGCAGCTGATGAGAAAGAAAATATATATGAATTAGAGATTAGACGATGGGCTAGTTTATAGGCTACTTACAGCGATAAAAATAACATGTACAGATCAACCATAAGACTGTTCAAAGTCCTCAAGTGAAGGTGTGTGAGTGTGGACCAAAACACTAAGAACGTGAGTTAGCAGCAAAACAGAAGATACTCAGCAACTTAGCCAAACCACCACCAGTGATAGGGCTGTCAAGAGACACTGCATAAAGATGACAATACGTAGCAGGGGATGCTTTGTCTAGCTACATTCAATATTATGAGTAAATAAATGTTAAAGGATATGTGAGAACAAGCGTTTAATAGTCTAAAGTGTAGCTCACTTTCAGAATGTTCACTTAGCGTGTACAAAGCCCTGAGGCTGGGAAAGAAAGGACTATAGAACAGATGGGACTACAGAAAATTCAAAGTCAGATGAATCTCATCTCCCGGGCAAAGTTTAAACCATGTGACTGTTAGCCTTGAAGAAAGCCATCACCAACGCAGGACATGAACATGGCTTGTAGGATAATAGCCACACTCTTATTTTTGCCTTGGGCTCTGTGTCTGGGCATTATATGAAATTCACTGGTGGTTTCTGAACATCATACATCAGTCACCCACTGTTGGCTTGCTTGTCTTCTGTAGCAGACTGCCTCACACTGGGCAGCTTGTTTTCCATGGTTTGAAAGCTATAAGCCCAGAATCAGGTACCAGCACAGTCTGGCTCTGGTGAGGGCCCTCCCACAGGCTATGGACTACTAACTTCTGCTTGTAGCCTCACATACCAGTGAAAAGTATATGAGAGCTTTCTAGGGTCACTTTTAGGGTGCCAGTCCTATTCATGACCTAATTCCCTCCCAGAGATCCAACTCCTAATACCAAGAATTCAAAACATGAATGGTGGGATGCACAAGTTCCCAGTACAAAGTGCCAAGAAACTACTCCTGCCGTGTATTTTGTTCCTGATGTGGTGCCTTGAGAATCTGAGAGTTGCATTACACATTTTCTCTCTCCTAAATGCAATATCAATTGCAGACTAGAGAATCCACTTCTAAGTTGGCTTTACCTCTGCATCCCCTCCATGTTTGGTCCTTCCATGTATCCTGATCTCCTCACACTCCCAGACATCTCCATAACAGACCCAATGGGTTTCAATCCCCCACCTACCCCTCAGGTTCCTCATAGCAAGGTGATCTCAGGTCACCCTGCCTAGGGGTGATTGACTTCAAAATGGAAGCTTCCAAAAGCAATCTTCAAAGACCCAGGTAGAACCACAATGACTCTTAGAAATATTTAATCTACTGCAAGATAAGACCCTAGGCCAGAATCAAAGAAAGGGTACTCACATAAGGGCAGCCAGTCCACTAGGAAGATGACTTTGGAGATCAACAGCCACGGTGTATTATAATGTAATCAAAAGCTTAAGCAAAGAGGATGGGTTTGCACCATGTTGCTTAGTGGAAGAGTGCTTGCCTGATATTCCAAGGACTTGTAGGAAATCCTCAGGGCTACAAAGAAAGCTACAAATATATGAGAAAGCATTCACTGAATTTCTAATAGATACTACATATACAAAACGGAGGTGATGTAGTTACAAATAGATAATTGCATGCTAAAATATAATAGATAAGCACTCTGTCCCTCCACAGTAACAACTCGTAGTAACTCCCCATGTAACTGTTCGATTCTATGACTCTCATCTTCTCCTTAGTTTATAAAGAGATTGTTATGCACTTTGAAAGGCAGGAGATAGAAGGGTAACAGCTGCTTATCTTGCTTTTAAAACAAGGCTCCTCAAGTGCTCTTCAGGCCCTGCAGCAACTGCAGCAGGGATTCACTACAGGCAATAAAACTGTGAAAGTCCACAGAGTTCCTGCCTACAGGTCCCTGTAGAGAAAACACAATGAACAGAACACAGGCACAGAAATGCACAGGCCATTTGTGGGTACCATCATCTAGAGCTACTGATTCTTTTGTCCAGAATGTCTCTAGAACACCGTGGAGAAAAGGCTAAGTCTGGTCATGGGAACCATGACATCTGTGGAAAGGTGGAAATAATGCAAACGCTGCCTGCTCCTTGGAAAAACTCACATCTTTGCAAATCAGGAGATGATGGACATGAAGCCCGAGCTTTCTGTGAATTCTTCAGAGAGACACAGAAGCTGGGCTGAGAAAGACATGAGAAGCAGAGAGGTTGGGAGCTGGTTCCTTGTCAGAGCAGACAGGGTGCAGCAGACATGGGAGATGGGGGTAAATTTACTCGTGTTCCTGCTGAGTTTTCAGAATTAAATACCAAATTATTTCTTTCCTGAAAAAAAAACTACAAAAATAGAGGCAATCCACCAATGAACTTAAAATATAATTTTAAAATGAAATCCTACATCACACCCGGGTCAGAAGAACTGCCTACATGACCACGCGCAGCAGAAAAAGTTAAGTAACTTCTTCTGGGTATTACTTCTGCAAAGTCAGTTCCAGAGATTCTCAGAATTTGCATGATAAATAGTGGGAAATTTTTTCTTACTCGCATTTGGCCAAATCACACTACTGGAATCTTAAAAACAAAACAAAACCACAATAAAGATGCCAGCTCTCTTTATTCATCCCTTCATCCATTGTTAGACCTTCTATGGGAAAATTAACTCTAAACTTAGCAAGCTAGGATAGTTCGGTGTAGCATTTTAGCTAAATGTTAATCCTATGTTATTAAGTAACAATGCATTTTCAGAGCTTGACAGACTGTCATATTTAGAATTGGTCTCAGGAAAACACTGTTCAAAACTTCACAAGTTATACAGTTCAATGATGGATCACTAACCCAACACACTTGAGGCTCCACGTTGACCCTTAGGATCAAAACACAATTCAAAGTAAACACCACACACACACACACACACACACACACACACACACACACGTGCGCACACACACCATACACCATCAACAACAAAATAAATGAAATACAACAGCAATAAGGGAGAAAGACAAAACACTAGAGCTGGGCACAAGGCTAAGTGGAAGGACATATGGATGAAGCCCAGGCCCTGAGCTCCACGCTAAGACCTGCCAGAAAAGAAGACAGAGAAGGGAGGCCCTGCATTTACTTCTCTCTCTCTTTCCCTCCCTCCCCTTCCCTTCCTTCCTAACTCCCTTTCTAACTTCCTTCTCTTCTTTTTTCAACCTTAACCAAACCACTGGGAATACTGCATTTTATCAGTTAAGTCCACACGGTGTCATCAAAGCACCCGAGGGAGGACATTTCAGACAACGAACAACTGTGTCAAATCATCTGCAGAGAAGGTTTTCATCACACAGAAGACTAATTTCTGGTAATAAACTCATTTTTGTCATCAATTTTCAGTACATTCTAAATGTTCCAACACATGTGCTAGAACACCATGTGCTTAGTTACTTAAAGCCCCTACTATCCTAAATGCTACAGACTGTCAACAAAACCCTTCACATTATTTTCCCAAGAAAAATATCACGTCTTGTGGAAAATATCAAGGAAAGGTGTGAACCACATTTTATAATAAATGATAGTGTCTTGACAGTTCAAATAATTGAAATAACACTGTTTTAATAAAGAATCCGGACCTTCTATTTTCACATTTTACATTTAACTCCATGTCTATGTATTCTAATTACAAATACAGTGGTCTCAACTCTAGACTAATTGGCTGGCTTTATTAGACACAGATATGATAATGTTTTGTAAGTTGTGATGTGTCCCAAAAATTAATACTACAAACTCCATGTAAGTAGTAAAATGAAATGAGTGCCACTCAAGTTCTAAAACGTGTGTTGCTAACAATGAAACATACAAGAAGCAGCAGGAGAAGAGCGTTCCATGGGGAATTTAGTAAGGGCTATCGTTGGGAAAAACAATGCTCAAGTTGAACCATGAAAGGTGAGGGGAACCTAGATAACCCCAAGGAAGAAAAGGTTATCCCAGCAGATGAGCAGCTCTGGCAGAGGCAGAAAGAGCAGCCATGTGTTTAACAGGAGAACCAAACTAAGAAACCTCCAGAGAGGTTCTTCTGGGATCTGTACAGCACACAGATGTGGAAAGACACAGTTGAGAGCCTGCTCATGAAGTTCTACATTGCCAGGTTGCAACCAGGGATGTTTGAACATCACAGAGGCGAAGACCGTAAGAACACTCTACATAATAAAAAAAAATAAAAAAAAAGCCTGCTGGGTTAAATCCAGCCAATTACAAATGGAAAATTTAAAAGAAATGAAATGAAATCTTTATTGAATGTGTACAAACTGTCTTCTTGTCATTTCTCCCCAGATGCTACAATATAGCATCTATTTACATGGTATTTACATTTCATTGGGTACCTGAAGTATGTAGAGATGACTGGACGCATACAGAATGAGAGTCAGGTTCCACACAGGCTACTCTGCTTTGTAAAAAGGCCTTGAGTTTCGGTGGAGCCCTGGAACCAGTCCCCAGTGAACACACACAAGTCAGTCTATGTTGTGGTCCCTCCTCTATGCCTGTCATGTTGCTACACATGACAGAGTTCAACCGTCCTTTTTTGTTTTGGGCCTCCCTTCTATAACTATGCTCATGCTTTGGGGCATTATTAAGTAAATTTTACTTAAACGCATGCACTGCTCTACTGTGGCAGGCATCTGATGAGTGACAGACAGACAGAGAGCATATATAACATAGATGTACTGGATACAGAGGTTAATGTATTAAAGAGCAAGGAGTTGAACAGTAGAGATTTCATCACCCACCCAGAACAGTGGTCAATGTAAAAGTTATTCTATTTTCAGAGACCACACAGTTGGTGGCAGGGGGATGAAAACCAAGGAAAACAAAGCCTTGAGGAAAAGGGAGTGATAAAAAGATAAATCCTGGTGTGTGTCTGGGATGGCATCACTCCTCTGCTAGACTAATTCACAGAATAAATAGTGGTGGCATGGGGAAAGAAGATAAATCTAGAAATGTTTAGAAAAGGAATCAATAGAACAGATGTCTTGCTGAATATGGAAGAAAAATAAAAAGACAATGATGACAGCAAGTTTCCCAGTCTAGGGGATACCTAAGAGAACTATAGAAAAGGAGAAAGGGGAGCTAGAGAGGCAGCTCAGCAGTTAAGAGTGCTTACTACCCTTGGAAAAAACCCAGGTTCACTTTCAGCACCAACATGGCAGCTCATGAGCATCTGTAACTCCAGTTCCAGGTAACACAATGCCCTTTTCTGGCCTCATTGGGTACACAAATGGTGTACATGCACATAACGCACACACACACACATACACAGAGAGAGAGAGGCAGAACACCAGAATATTCATACACATAAGCTAAAACTTGTTTAACCAAAGAAAAAAGTGGGGAAGGTAAGTTTGAAGGGAAAGTAGTGAGTTTCATTTTCCACACTCCTAGAGTCAGAAAAAAAAAGTAAGCTTGCAATGCATCATCCTATATTGTATAAGTGATGGGACTCAAGGTCTTTGCATGGAATGATATAATTGAATTTCAGTTGTGCACAGATGCCTGCAGAATCCCTGCATTGGTAAACACAGAGGAAGGAATTCGAGTTACACGTAAAGGGAATCTCAGAGTTTGGAGGAGAGGAGGAATCAGCAGAGTCCCATCAATGGATCTAAGAGAATTCCAACAAAGAGACATTCATCATCTTAACACTGAGGAACATACTAAGTTAATAAACACTGAAAGATAGTCACAGGAGCTTAGGATCCTTCTTTTAAAAGAGGAAGGTCAGGAAGCCAGATAGGGAGATGTGGGTAAGAAGTCAGTTGGCTGGGAGAACTGCCTCCATAGGGGCAAACCAGAAGCTTACATGTGCCCTTCCTGGCACCTCTCCACATGACACACCTGCTGGCATAATGAGAATGAAAGAAATTACAATTGTATTTTTGTACTTTGTTCGTGTATAAGAGTATGTGCTGGGGAGATTATGGCGGCATCAGTTCCTTTATGACAAGAATTACAGGAAATGCAAGTCAAGGCCCATTACACTCACATCCAAATAAAGGCATTTGAATCTCTCCCAGCAGGCACCTTGAATTAAACCTCTGGATACAAGAGATGAGCTCCAAACAACACGGAACTACTAAGCACATGGAATCTAGCAAGGAGCTTGGCACAAATCAGTGCCTTGAGCTTAAAATCTCCTTTGTTAGGCATGCACATGATTACAAACTGACATTTGAAAGAAAAACCTCCATATCTATCAGAACAAAGAAGTTAGAGAAAACACATCTGTCCCTCGTGGGAAGCCTCGGGATAATTTCAGACATTAATTTCTACAACATCCTGATTTCCCAAAGTAGCTTACTTCCTTTCCCAGATCAAGGGTGCATCCCACTAACTGCTGCTCAGCTGCATGAAAAGTCATTTGTAACTGCTTAAACTGTACCCAGATCTTAACACAATCTGTTCCACCTCCAGAACTGTTTACTACTATTGCAAAGTATATTCCTGTGTGATCACAGGGTTCAAAACCTCCTTCAAAATATGGTCCCCTAATTAAGCTCATTTCTCTTTAGTTTCTTCTCTAATGTTTAACTATTTTGAAAGTTTTACAAGAACTTTTCGTCAATGCATGTCAATTATCAATACCATATGTTTCACATTCATGAAACTGATACAAGTTTATTATCTTTTATTATACTTCCAATTCATTTCCAATATCAATATTCCAGACTGTTTCCAAGCAAAAAGGGTTTCTTTTTGTTTTTTGTATTTCCCTTACTGTTATAAAGTATTAAATACATTCATACCAAGTCATGTGTAATAGTTTGACGGTAACTGGCCCCCATAAACTCATATGGAGTGACACTATTAGGAGGTGTGGCCATTTTGAAGTAGGTGTGACCTTGTTGGAGGAGGAAGTATGTCACTGTGGGGGTGGGCTTTGAGGTCTTCTATGCTCAAGATACAGCTCAGTATCTTAGTTTACTTCCTATTGCCTGCATAAGATACAGAACTCTCAGTGACCTCTCTATCAACATGTCTGCCTGTGCATACCACCACCATGCCCCACCATGATGATAATGGACTGATCCTTTGTATTGTTAGCCACTCAATTAAATGTTTTCCAAGAGTTATTGTGGTCATGGTGTTTCTTCACAGCAATAAAAACCCTAACAAAGACATAATGCAAGCTTTATGGCAAGCACACCTATCTTGTCTGAGCAAAGAGTTTCCAAACATGAATCACTTCGCCAGGGAGCTCATTGTCTACTAGGGAAAACAGATGCAAACAAGTGATTGAGGTCAGCAGTATGTCAGCAAGCGCTATGCTAACACTCACGTCGGAAAGGAGGGTATCTGTCACTTGGAATGAAGTAGTATAAGAAGGCCTCACTGTGAGGTGACACCTTTAGCAAGGCCTAAAGGAAGCCTGGGATCTAAGAGGAGACCAGTCCAAGCCAGGGAACAACTGTACAAAGGCCAGGCGGCATCAGCAAAGAGGACATTAGCATCAGGAGAAGGGGAAGGAAGTGAAGTCAGCAAGGTGGAGAGCAGAGGTGCACAGCTCATGGACTCACGGTTCACCAGAAGGATGCTGGTTTTTTCCTATGCAGAACTGAGCTGGTCAGCCTTTCCCCTTTGAAGGTTCTGCATGTTGATTCAACTAACGGCAAATTTAAAACACTCAAAAAAAAAGTGCAGCTATACAGAACACACACACTCTATTTCTGTCATCCCCTAAATGATACGGTATAGGGGCAATTTACACAGCGTTTCCACTCTCGAGTAACCTAGAGATGACTGTGAGCATCCTGGAAGATGTGCTCAAGCTAACATCCAGCTGTGGTGCTATCTCGGGAGACCTGCACATCTGGATTTGGTATCTGTGGGAGATTTTGGAGCCAATTCCCTATGGACACCAAGGACAACTCTACTGGGAGCCTGAAGTGGTCTGAAAAGTCCTTAAAGAAGTATTCAAGCAACTACCCAAAGCCATAGCAACAAGAATGTAGGAAAGGAGACCAGAAACTAGGTGGCTGTGAGTTAGAGGCTAGCCTGGGCTACATAATGAGTTATACGTCAGTCTGAAACTCTCAAAAGAAATTTTCTATAAACTGGGTGAGTAACAGTCGATAGAAATGACAAAAGGGGTGAACATCTGGGTAGTTTTCAATGGTGGAGCGAGATGGACTTGTTAGTATTAGACACTGGAATTGGAAAAATAATCAAGTTGTTTACCGGCCAGCTGAGGTAAGATTTCAGGAGTGACTTGGCAGAAACAAAGTGGTATGGGAGAGGAAGGTCCTGAGTTAGTGTTGACCTTGGTAAGTCTAAACTATCCATCAAGTTTCCAGGGCAGAGGCTAGCAGACCAGAGGGAACCTCAAGATGGATGCCAAATCAGTGAAGGTAGAAGAATGAATTCCAGGGCTCCGCAACACCACAGAGCATGAGAAGATCAACCAGAGTGGGAACACTAGGGTGGAGAACCTGCAGGAAGGGGGCTGCAGGGGGTAGAGAACCTACAGGAAGGGGGCTGCAGGGGGTGGAGAACCTGCAGGAAGGGGGCTGCAGGGGGT